>KZ806890.1:649922-676490 GCA_000696205.2 Oncopeltus fasciatus
ACACACACACACACACACACACACACACACACACACACACACACACACACACACACACACACACACACACACACACACACACACACACACACACACACACACACACACACACACACACACACACACACACACACACACACACACACACACACACACACACACACACACACACACACACACACACACACACACACACACACACACACACACACACACACACACACACACACACACACACACACACACACACACACACACACACACACACACACACACACACACACACACACACACACACACACACACACACACACACACACACACACACACACACACACACACACACACACACACACACACACACACACACACACACACACACACACACACACACACACACACACACACACACACACACACACACACACACACACACACACACACACACACACACACACACACACACACACACACACACACACACACACACACACACACACACACACACACACACACACACACACACACACACACACACACACACACACACACACACACACACACACACACACACACACACACACACACACACACACACACACACACACACACACACACACACACACACACACACACACACACACACACACACACACACACACACACACACACACACACACACACACACACACACACACACACACACACACACACACACACACACACACACACACACACACACACACACACACACACACACACACACACACACACACACACACACACACACACACACACACACACACACACACACACACACACACACACACACACACACACACACACACACACACACACACACACACACACACACACACACACACACACACACACACACACACACACACACACACACACACACACACACACACACACACACACACA
Organism: Oncopeltus fasciatus; assembly: GCA_000696205.2. Taxonomy (NCBI): domain Eukaryota; kingdom Metazoa; phylum Arthropoda; class Insecta; order Hemiptera; family Lygaeidae; genus Oncopeltus; species Oncopeltus fasciatus. The sequence continues at coordinate 650,868 of KZ806890.1, forward strand.
CACACACACACACACACACACACACACACACACACACACACACACACACACACACACACACACACACACACACACACACACACACACACACACACACACACACACACACACACACACACACACACACACACACACACACACACACACACACACACACACACACACACACACACACACACACACACACACACACACACACACACACACACACACACACACACACACACACACACACACACACACACACACACACACACACACACACACACACACACACACACACACACACACACACACACACACACACACACACACACACACACACACACACACACACACACACACACACACACACACACACACACACACACACACACACACACACACACACACACACACACACACACACACACACACACACACACACACACACACACACACACACACACACACACACACACACACACACACACACACACACACACACACACACACACACACACACACACACACACACACACACACACACACACACACACACACACACACACACACACACACACACACACACACACACACACACACACACACACACACACACACACACACACACACACACACACACACACACACACACACACAACCACACACACACACACACACACACACACACACACACACACACACACACACACCCGCGCGCGCGCACGCCCACGCGCACACGCACACACACACACACACACACACACGCATATATATATTAGTGGCTATGATTTTTAGTGTCTAGCAGGTAGGATACGTGAAAATATCAAATAAATTTGAAAATATTTTTCCATGAATACATCTTTCTTTGTGTAAGGGGGGTCGCTCAACCTTCCTATCTATATTCTTGACTATTTCATTTAATATACATTTTTCTGAGAAAAAAAAAAATTAGAAATTATACATCTTTTATATTACGTGCGTAATAAGAATAAATTTATTAGCGACTTTTTAATTCGGCTTTATTCTAAATCCTGTCATCTGCCATAATAGGTAGAAAATTTATTTTTTTAAACTTAACATCATTGTTTCATGATATAACATTAAATAAATATTATTAAAGGTATTTAAGAATGTATCAATAAATTGTGAACAGTTTATAGACCCTTCCCTCTCGAGCAGTCTAGAGCCAGCTATAGCCATCTTATTTGTTCCTTTTATTGCCTTCTCCTTCTTGTCATATAAAATTATACATTTACTCCAGCTTCTATGGGACGGAGTTTTTATACTGACGTCTTTCTGTGCGCACTGGGTGCTAATTTTCTTCATAATCACTCAAAATCTCACCCCAGCTGTTGGTCAAAAATTCATTCACATGGATCAATTCACTGAAATAGGTATTTTTGTTATTAGGTAACCTCAAAACAATTCAGTAAAAAAATACGACTGTTGTATCGTTCGCTGTATTTTCTTTACCTATGAGGTGTAGTAAGCAATAAGAATAATAAGCTAAAATACATAAAAGTTGAAAAAATTTTAAAGTTTACAATTATTGGGATTATTTGTTTTGCAATAACCATAGTCTCTAAAAAGGTTGTAGTTAACATTTTTATAATAAACATAGCACAATCACAATTGCTTAGGGCATAATATTTAAGGCATGATTAATTTTACGGAAGAAAGCTATAATTAATACAAGTATACTAAAATTAAAATTAATTTATAATAAAAAAGACTAACTAATTTACATAAAAGTGAAAATTAATTTTCTGCTTACCCAATTCCTGTAAAGCCAATTTGTACGTGATAAGATTCTATCGCACGCACTCTGTTTTCACAAATCACTCTGTCCTTACAGAAAAAGTCAGCTGAATGGCAGACTATTACGTTCCTAAAGATAAAATTTAAATTAATGTTTTGTGTATCATATCCAATAGCTTTATAAATATACATAACTTATACAAGTTCTTTTTAAATAAGTGTAAATATGTTGCTATATGGCTCAGATTCTTGAAAATATCTCCCCCCCCCCAAAAAAAAAAAAAAAATTGTTTTCATCTTTTCTATCTCATATAATGTGATGGCTTTTTCAGGGCTGAAAAGAGAATTCTCACTTCATTCTCTTTTCAGCCCTGAAGAAGCCATCACATGATGTGCGAAAGCTCGGCAAATAAGAACAATTTGACTCGGTCCAATCCGGAAGATGAAATGGTAAATACATCTGACGACCGACGAAGCCTACGTGAACAATTCGATACTCACCAGATAAAATTTTTGAAAAAGTTTTTCGAAGAAATTAACAGTTTTTGAAGGAAAGAGCGCGAGGCAGACCTGCACAATAGTATATTTCCCATGTTTTATAAAAGATGGAGTAAATAACTTATTCGATCTTTTAAACTGGAGAGATCTAAGATCACTGTGGCTGGCTCTAGAATGCTCGGGAGGGAATAAGTGGGGGAGGCGCTTATCTTGGTATTTACATTTTTTTAAATTTACCCGAATAAGCGTTTATGGCAACGAAGAACAAAATCCATAGAAAATTTATTTTACTTTATGTATAGGTTCTGTTTCAGTGTGTCGTTTTCAGTGAGTGCTCTCAGCATTCCTTCCTTCCTAAATAAGTTTATTAGTTTGAATGTTTCGAGTCTTGTGTAGGTTTTTGTATATTTTCGTGTTTGTCAGATGTTTTTTGTTCTAATCCTAATAGAGTAGTTTGTCTTTAGCCGTTATTGTGACCGATTCTGGATACAGTACTTTTTTCTATAAATAAAGGAAAATATTTAAAAATTTCTTCTATGAAGAGGTCTTTGGTGGCCTCCTTCTCTGACCTTTCTGAATGTCCTATTGCCAAGCTTAGGGAACGGGTTGCTTGCCTTCATTTTTTTTTCACTAATAACAAACTTAAATCTATTTACACCCTTCTCAAAGACACCATCAACCTCTTTAACAGAACTAATGTCGTCTATAGAATTCCTTGTTCCACTCCTAATTGCCATGGTTCATCAACTAGACAAACCAAAAACCTCAATAAATTACAAAATGACATTAACAAAAATAAAAAATAAAAACTGCTCTGACAAAACAATATCCGTTTTGATGGACACACATTTAATCTTTCCACTAAACACTATGAATGCAAATGCCTCCGAGTTAGTGACAAAACTGGCATAGAACAAATATCTTTAACTTACTCAAACATTTTCAACAATCTGAAAAACTCTCAGCCCTCCTCCTAAATCAACCCGTCGAACTGTCTTCTAAATCCGCAGGCTACTTATACAAAATAATTCCTACTTAATTTCCCCAGAATTGTCCCTTTGATCCAGGCGGCTCTCCATTTATGCTTACCACCTCCACCTCCCCATCCTACACTGGTCCATCTAAAGTTTTTTCGTTCCTATGATTCCTCTCATATTCATCTCCGCATTACAACTGACAACCCACCGTAATCAGGCTAAATTAAATATCACTCAGTATTTACAGCCTTCAGTCAGTCAGTAAAATCTACAATATCTAACATTTATCACTTTATAGGACAACAATTTTAGAGAGATGTATTTAAAATACAATTAACAAAATATTACATAATAAATAAGTCACAGGCAAAACATAAACAAATATTACGAGAGGATTATCAGGAATTCGGTTTTGGTAGTTGCAGAATTAAAAACTAATTTGTAACCAAAACAGTTTTTAAATCATGATGATAATTATGGTAATGTAATACCATATTTCATTATTAATTTGAATCATACAGGGAGCTAGAAAAAAAAATCTCTACATTCCTGGCTGAAGTAGAGAATTTTTTTTTCTAGCTCCCTGCACGATTCAAATAAAAAAAAAGTTTTTATTTTGGCTATCGTTTCAGCCTGAATTTCAGGCGTTCATCAGGGCAAATAGGGTAATGGGGAGAGAGAGAGAGAGACTCATGCTCAACTGTGTTCTTTGGACTGACTAGTCCCCGTCAGACATTTTCACCTATCTTGAATACTAACATAAATATATATATATTTATTTTACAAGTTGTTATTTTGCTTACAGTTATATTGAGGAAACAAAGTATTACCTGGGTGGGTTTACTGTGAGGTCGTCGAATGTAGCGCCAATGTGTGATGACCACTGGCCTCTCTTAATCAACCTCTCGGTGTAGTTAGCGGACGATTGCCCATCAGGATCCACGGCTCCTGCATGAAATAAACATATACTTTCAGAACCGCATTGACATTTAATAATTCTACTGCCTTTTTCCTGTTGTATAGGTTTGGGTGCACTAGAAAAATAATTAGAAAGACCGTCATGCAATAGTTGCCTGACCTAAGCAGATTTCCTTTGTGCTATTAAAGAGGGACATCGTCAAAAGTAAATGATGAAACAAGCCGAAGAAGCAATGAGCGTAAAAATATGACCGCTAGGCTCACTAGGAAATTTGGGAAAGTTCGTACGAAGAGTAGTTTATTTCTTGCTATCAGTTTTTTGTAGAAATTTTATAGAACTAAAACATTTGAAAATGACATTTTACATCTACTACATTTCGTCCCTAAACTTTTTTTACGAAACTAAAATAACTACGAAGATGTTCACGTAGGCTACGACGGTCGTCAGATGTATTTACCGTTTCTCCTTCCGGGTTGGACCGTGTCAAATTGTTGTTATTTGCCGAGCTTTCGCACATCATGTGATGGCTTCTTCAGGGCTGAAAAGAGAATGAAAGTTGTAAAAGTGAGATTTTTAAAATAGAAATAAAATTTTTAAGACATTTTAAAAATCTCTCTTTTACAACTTTCATTCTCTTTTCAGCCCTGAAGAAGCCATCACATGATGGGCGAAAGCTCGGCAAATAACAACAATTTGACACGGTCCAACCCGGAAGAAGAAACGGTAACTACGAAGATATTTCGATTATTAATTGTTGTCCGCCACTAAAACCCTCTTTTTAAAAATCCGATTTTAACAGAATATTGCTTTAAGGGTTCGTAATAAAAAAGCCTAAATACCTAATTTGGTTTCTATATTTAAACAATAAGAAGTAAAAATGTCCGCCCAGCATTTGTAACAGACATGTAACAGCTACTCAGCTAATTCCCTCTTGCAAATATTGGTCCTGTTATTATAGTTTTGTTACGGGTTGCGGGTCACTAATAATTAAAGGCAATGAGATCAAATTAAAGTTAATTTATTATTACGAATAATTTCCATTTCTTATTACAAACTAACCTACTGTCCTTAATGACTAACCAATAATATTTGATTTTGCCACGCCCCTCCGCCCGCAGACCGAAAATCAAAAATCAGACTTCACAGTGTCACCCGCCTGAATATTCTGAGGATTCCATGAAAATTTCATCAAAATCGGCCCAACCGTTTTAAAGTCCATACGTTACATACATACACACATCCTATTTTATATATATAGAGATTTTAAATTACTTAATTATTACTTATTGTTAATAAAATAATTATTATGTACAAATGAATTAAATATTCTTGGTTACTAAGAGGCCTTGAGATAACTTGTTAATCACTTATCTCTTCGCTGTTGCTGGCACTTCAAAAGCCACGAACAGCCCGACGCTCGGGACCAGACGCGATCTGCCAGGTTAACTGCCACAGACGGAGATTAACTTATGACTGACGCGGGGGGCCGCTGGCGAACTGCTTTTACAAGTTCGTGTAATTTTAGAACAGTCTTTACGGATTTCCATGTAAGCCTGCTTCCCTTCCAAGGATACAAAGGAAACATCTGCATCCTTCAATTGTCTCCTTCTTGTGCAGGTCTGGTCCTCCCGCAACCTACTTCCCTAGTCTTTAACAGTATGTATTATAGTATTATAGCTCCTGCGTTAGTTTTTCTCCAAATAATATTTTGTGTGTCAGGACGCAGTGATCTTTTTCTCAATTATAGACTCATAATGTGATGTCAAAATAACATTATAAAATGAATTAATTTCGGCACCGCATTACGGTGGATTGTCGCAATAAAATATTAAATAATGTCATAAAACATGTATAGAGATAATGATTTGACTTGTGCCTAAATAGCTTTTATTTAATAGAAAATGTATAATGCAATTTAAAAAAATTATATGAATTTTAGTTATTTTAAAGGTAAATTGCGTTTTTAATACCTGCTGTGTTGTCTGCTTGAATCAGGATAGTAGCTACGGTGATGGCTCCAATGAGAAACATTATAAAGATTAGTGCTATCCACGCGTACTTGTACCTGATACAGCAATTGTCCGGAGGTGATGAATCTACAATCAAAATAAAATCAAATTCATAAACTGAAGTAAATTAGGCAATTTATCAATTTTCAGAACAAAATAATTTCTTAAAGATAGCAACTCTGGATTAATCCATTAATCTTAGCATTAAGCAATGCTGGATTCCATCCCATGTGAAGATTCTTTCCTCAACTTCTACCTGGTAGAGAGTTGGGTACACCTCAATTCTTCCCCAGTTGAGAGTTTGTCCTCAAACTTCCACTTGGTAGAAAGTTGGGTACTCCTCAATTCTTCCCCAGTTGAGAGTTTGTCCTCAAACTTCCACTTGGTAGAGAGTTGGGTACAACTCAATTCTTCTTCAGGTGAAGGTTCTTTCATCGATTTCCACCAAGTAGAAAGGTGTGTACACCTCAATTCTTTTCCAGTTGAACGTTTGTCCCGACTTCCATCAGGTAGGGAGAAGGATACAAACCGTTAACTTAGCATATGAAGTTTCCTCTCTCGACTTTTACCAGGTATAGAATTGGACACATTCCTTCCCAGGTTCTTTCCATTTACCCGGAATACCTTCCATGGATCTTGGTGCCTCTAGAGTACTTTTTTTTTTGTGTGAGTGTCTTACGAGTACTAATTTAGTTGCTCTTAACGAGGGAATATGCTTATTGATTGTAGGTAAACAAAGGTTTTGGTTATTAAAAAAAAAAAAGATATAGTGTGCTAGATTAGGCTTATGACGGGCAGTAAAAGCCATAATAAAACGTTACGGAACGAATGCCTAATTGACCAAACCGACATACTCAAAATAAAATAAAAAATCAAAAAATCAATGAGACAGCAACTTAGATGTGTAACCGTAATTTTGCTGCTCCTTTCATTTATCCGTTCATAAATATTGTCCCCAATGGTTTACATTAAACGGATTTGTGCTTCCGAAAAATCGCAGGGCTCAGCCCCCTTCGAAAAATATGAAAACAAAGTTTTGCCTCGGATACGTAGATCAGATCTTTATGGGCAGCCATCTTGAATACCGCAAGGTATAACCGTTAAGCGTTTTGAAGTTGTCACAGTACCAGTTTGTTTGCTTACTTTTTAAAGAGATCCTTTACTATCGACCCATTCCGGATAACTTGTCTTCGTATACTATTTAGATTTATACCATTGGTACTTATTATTTACACAATAATAAGGTACTTCATTTCATCCATCAAACAGTTTTTGAAATTTTCAGGTTAGTTTTTTTTTTAAATTAAGGATTCCCTCTCACATTTTATGCTTCTTTAAAAATAATTCATTACCTCAATAATGACACTCATAATTTTTTTTCTATCTCTGATAACAGTAATCATTTACTTACTATCACTAACTCAGAATTATTAGCTGATATTTAACTCAACTTCTCTTTCGCAGGCTTGTCTTGGCATAAATCCTCCAGTTTAATTTTGGTGGTAAGAGTATATCTTTAGAGCTGTTATCTCTAAACCATAATTCTAGAGTAATTTTAATTCTAGAGGATTTTTTCTATAATCAACTTTAATTCAAAATAGTGAATATGAATATGTACTTATTAGGAGATTTAAAAACCTTCAAAATATCAATTTTAAAATTTGTTAGTGAACATTCTATTAGTTTTGATGTCATGGCAGTTCTTATAGATACTCGGGAACTCTACTTTTCACAGCGAAAAGATTTATTTTCCCTAAGAATTCCTTTATGCGAGGCATTGTAAGACGAAGAGAAAAAAAAATCAATCACAAAATAGAATTTTCTTATTTTATAATACTATTTTACGTAAAACTGATAAAAATGATTGGTGGGCGTGAAGGTGAGATTCCATTTTCAGATTAGGGGACCGTAAGCAATTCCCAAAGAAAACTCTTGTTTGCATTTTCAATAATCCCGTGCGCGCGCACTCACACAAAAGTAACAAACAATTACATAATTAGTGAAGACGAGGATAAGACAATAACTTGTGGTTGCTTTCATTTTGATATTGAAGTTAATCTCTTTTCAATGAAATTTCAAAAGCACTTAATTTCTTCTTTATTGAGTTTTTTACTTCTATAATTGTAGGCTTAAGGAATTCACAAAGAATCAGATAAAAACAAGATAGACGGAATTTAAAAAGAAAAATAGGAGTGTTTTATCTCTTTCAGTTTTTTACTTATTTTTCCTTTTGTATGATTGAATATATTAACAATTCTTTAGAAAAGGATCTTTAACATGCCTGCTAAAATTGACTTTGCGTTCGATACACTATGTACACATATGCTGGCACACACTATCCCCCCCCCCCTCTATCAAACACACATACGTATAAGGGAAGTGACTAAAAAGAAGCCAGGGGTGAAGCAACCAATTCTCCAAAGAAGCGTTTTCTTATGAGAGAGTGGCATAGTTACGCTTAAGAATGTTGAGATGAATGATGAAGATTCGACCATTCTCGCCGGTAGTCTCGCAGTAGTAGGACTCGAAGGTTTTCGTCGCTGTACCGGGGATTTTGGCGTGGCGTGGCGTCTGCGCGACCATGTTCAGGGAGTCAGACAGGCGATCCTTGTGAACAGGACATCCGTAAGCCGGGATGGGACATCCTCTCGGTTTGAGGACTCCCCACAGACTGGGGTTTTCGCCGTACAAAGGGAGGCTCTGTAAACTACACGGGTCCCTGGTCACTAATGACCCAATCAGAGGTTGATATGACTTTCCTTTTTTTTTTTTTTTTTTTCTTCTCGGAAAACTCGTTCTATGAGGGTGGGGGGGAGGTTTCCTTCCAGAGGGGAATGGGAGCCGACCGGGCAATTAGTGGCTGGCACTATATCATTTTTATCACATTTTCCTTAAGGAAATAATGCTATTCCCATTGGTAACATGAAGGGATTTAACCATTTAATAGTTCTTTACCAATCCTCATTAGGAAAAACTAAAAATATGGTCTAATAAAAATTAAGAGAGTATATATATAATGAAAGTCTGGAAACATGCAATATTATTTCTGTATTGTAAATGGCTGCCTTCTATCATCTGATTTTTTATGAATCTACATGTTTTTGTTTTTTTGTTTTCCTTGTCAATTCAATGTCAAATTATCAAACATTTCATAGAAGGAAGGTCAGTTTTAAAACTATTATCAAGATCTGCATAACCTGCTTTTTCTTAAGAGTTATATATATATATATATATATATATATATATATATATNGGAAGGTTTTTTTTTTTTTTTTTTAAATTACTTTGGGACATGGAGTGAGGGACTATCACCCTATTCTAAACACCCAATGCTCTGGATTATTTTTTGATAAAAGCTTTCCCAGGGCAGTGCAATGATTGAGATACCCAAATGAATTGCCCAACCCGGCACTTAATTTCAAAGATTTAAAACTTATCAATGTTTTATCAGCTTTCAAAAACACTTTAATGTTATTTTAAAATAAATGTGCATATTCTATGATTGTCATTTTTCTCTATACTTACTTTCTCAATTCAAATTTAATTTCTAAATGAGTAGGAAACTTTTTCAAGAATTTAATTCTTGAATTTTATAAAAACAAATAGTTAATATCTTAAAATATAATTAAATTTACTTTAGTTATTATTACACTTTGATGAAAATTAAAATAGAAAGAATTAAGTATAAATTTGAATTTAGGCCACTGAAGGCGGGAAGGATGCTAACCCGCTTAACATTTAGTTATTTCTCTCTCCACTTGAAGCTTTATATAAATAAAAAACCTTGATCTCCTTGTATTCTATGTTTACTCTCTTGACGTGCAAATTAATTTGTTTTCACATGAATCATTTCACAATTAGGAATAATTGCTTCAGCGTGTGGTAAGAAAGTAAAACTGGTCAAGAGAAGAAATAAATTTTAAAAGGAGAGTTTTTTTGACCGTAGATATTATTTTAAAGTTTTAAATAATGATTTATTATAGGTTTCGTCACATCTCTAGCGGCAAAAAATAAAACAAACACAAAACTCTTTCGTAACATTCTTCAGTTTTATACTTGTTCTCCAGATAAATCTACACAAGTGATAGATTTAAGAAAGAATCTTTCATCTTAAGGCCATAATGATACATTTTTGAGGAAATAACACCCCCCCCTCTCCCTATTTTCTTACTTCCTTTCTAGTTCTTTATAATTATGTCTCATATATCTCAGGCCTCCTTCTCCAATAACCAGCAAATTAATTCTCGTCTATAATCTTTTCAACCTGTAACACTAATCTCGATTCCCGATTCTTATAAGTTACAAAAAAAAAAAAATAAAATAAAATAAAATAAAATAAAAAGCGAACGAACTGCCCAGTTCCAACATTTCTTAGGTTATTTCTCAAGCTTATATGATATAGTCATTTACTTTTCTTTTGGTCCATTTTTAATAAAACACAATTAACCTGCTTTGTTAGATGATTTTAGTTGAGGTTCGGTCAAGGTAGATCTAAAAAAATACAAATTTACTAAATGTATTTTTTTAAAGGATTATCTGCCAACGTTTCGCCATCTTCAGGGCTGCCTATCATGAAGACGAGAGAGGACGTCCTGTCCCTAAGTTCACACTTCCATGACTCACATTCACATGAGAGTCATGGAAATGTGAACTTAGGGACAGGACGTCCTCTCTCGTCTTCATGATAGTCCTGAAGATGGCTTACAATGTAAGCCGAAACGTTGGCAGATAATCCTTTATTAAAAAATACATTTTTTAAATTTGTGTTTTTTGGATCTACCTTGACCGAACCCCAACTAAAATCATNACGGTTTCCCGCCAAAATGTTGGGGCCGCCTATATTTTCAACAATTCCGCACACAAATTAAAACTTAACCTTAATTCCCTCAATCTACACACCTGAGCTGTTAGCAATCAATAAGGCCTTAAATATATCAGTTCCTTCAACGCATATTATAACCATTTTAACCCTCGCAGGGTTAATCGCAGGCAATTACAAAAATAAATTTATTCAACCATTAGAAATTCATATTAAAGAAGCAGTAGAAGAACTAAAGAAAAATCAAATTAAGGTCCAGTTCGTTTTGATTACCAGAGTGACTACAACATTCCTGGAACGAGAAAGCTGACAATGCTGCAAAAAAGGACTGCCACGACGGAATAGCTTAAAACTACATCACGTATATAAGTTATTTATATCGCATTTTAAAGATTATATATATGAGTGAGTGTGTGTGTGTGTGTGTGTGTGTACATTAATCTGAATGATATCTCCGACCTTCGTGATCAATCCTAGAATATTTCACCATTTTTTTTTATTCATTATTTTTTCTGTGTTCCTTTTTGTTTTCCTTCTCGTACAGAGGCGGAAATATCAAAAAGATTTCAAACTATTTTGAATAACAAAAGCTTCCTTTGCTTTGGTTGATTCTTTAGTGGACGTGAACGCTTGTCGCTGCAAGTTTTATCATCTAATGACTATTGTTTCCTCATATCGTGTTTACATGAGACTATAATCTTAGCACAAAAAATTAAAATTCTTCAGGGACAAATATAAAATATCACGAAAGATATCTGTTAATTATTTTGTCGCTGTTGTAAATAAAATTTAATCTTTGTTAGTCAATAATAGTCGCCGTTATTGTTCAGTGCTAAATAGAAACTGCAATTGTGTAAAATTAAATATCATAAATGACTTTCCTTTTTATTCTACTGATAAGTGTCTTTTTCATGATAATATAAATATGTTTTGTTAAATTTATTTCTCTTCATACGAATAAGGCAGATTAGATTTATTAAAAGCTATAAAAATCACACACCTATTGTAATGTACCAGGAATGTATTAAGGGACAAACTGCAAGTAAATAAATAAGCAACAAAAATTTTAAAAAGAGAGAGTGGGAAAGAGAAAGAGGAAAGTGAGAGGGGGTGAGAGAGACTACCTGTCATAGGTTTAACTTTACCGAACTCGATTTACGAAATATTTCTTGTATTTTTCGAACTACTAATAAAAAGTGACAATTTCTTTTTACTAAATAAACCTTAAAAAGCATTTTGATTATAGATTGAATCGACCTATTTGTGATTGTAAATAAATACTTCTTGAAGCAATGTTTAAAAATGCATATTATTATATTATTTCGTGATCTACTTACTAAATAATAATTCTATAATAAATAACACTACTTAATACCTGTAAATAATACAAAGTTAAGAGATAAAAAGTAATTTTAAAATTAGTGCGTTGGATGCTAGGTATGTGCTATATAAATGTGTGTATGAGATCGTATAGATCTCGATATTTTAAAAATAATTAAACCAAATTCGGTAGTTAAACTTCATGCTAGAAACAGCTAGATGAGTTCGTTATTGGCTCAAATCAGTCAGATTAAAGTAGAGTGTTATTGGAATTATTATTGAATAGTTATTATTATGTATGTTATTTACAGTCCTAAAACAAACGGAACTGGTGAAAAATTTATTTCATTGAAGTTCTATGTTCCAAAATAATCAATTGAAAAAAAAACATATTAAGGTAAATATAAAAGTAGGTAAATAAAAAGAAGCGTTTTTTTTAGGACTTTTCCTACCGGATTGTCTAGAGTCAGCCTTTGCAATTCCCTCCCCCCACCCTTATCTTTATCCATCTTTAATAAAACAAGGGAAATCTGCTTTGTTTACATACCCGCGACAGACTTTTACACTTGACTACTAATGTAGCTGACTCACTTAACTCAAAACGACGGGAAGAGATGGAGTGTTATCTAACGGGAGATACAGTGCATTGAAAAAAAGAAAAAAAAACCGATGTCAATAATAGAAAAGTTCCTGCCCCGTTCGTTATCTTTTATCAGCAGAGACAGGCTTGCTTTCACACTTGGCTACAAATGCATTTATTCAAGTATTCTCTTCCATTTTCCATGAGTTTAAGCTCTAATTGTAGTGTGGCGACCACTGCACAATACTCATTTAATATCAGGATTTCGACACGCAGAAGCTGTGTAAACTAAGCATATTGCTTTTTTTTAAATTAAATATGTGCATAGATAACAAGACTAAATGAGGAAATCTTATTTATCTTATAAGATGGAGTGGACATGACTATACTAAGCTTATCTATAGACTACCTGGGATGGTTGAGTGGGGGAACCGCTCACCCATTATAGCTGTATTGAAAATGTATTCTTTAATAAGCTTTTGTCGTAAAAAAAAATTATAGAACGTAAAACTCTATAAAATTACATTTTACTTCTATTTTATTTTATAAACTTCTCCTAGCTCAAAAAACAACGAATATACTAAAATTATAAATTTTGGTCTCCCTATAAACCCCTTCTTCCTCTCATTGGAATACAACGCATAATAAATTCATTCAAGGGCTTGCAAGTAAAATACTGACTACTAATTTTATTTCTATACTTTAAAATTAAGAGGTCCCGACAACACTAAAAATAATTAAGTTCCAACATTTCTTAGGTTATTTCTCAAGCTTATATGATATAGTCATTTACTTTTCTTTTGGTCCATTTTTAATAAAACACAATTAACCTGCTTTGTTAGATGATTTTAGTTGAGGTTCGGTCAAGGTAGATCTAAAAAAATACAAATTTACTAAATGTATTTTTTTAAAGGATTATCTGCCAACGTTTCGCCATCTTCAGGGCTGCCTATCATGAAGACGAGAGAGGACGTCCTGTCCCTAAGTTCACACTTCCATGACTCACATTCACATGAGAGTCATGGAAATGTGAACTTAGGGACAGGACGTCCTCTCTCGTCTTCATGATAGTCCTGAAGATGGCTTACAATGTAAGCCGAAACGTTGGCAGATAATCCTTTATTAAAAAATACATTTAGTAAATTTGTATTTTTTGGATCTACCTTGACCGAACCCCAACTAAAATCATCTTAGAATAATATCTACGGTNATATAATTTAATGTTACATAAAATCATTCACACATTCATAGCGCTAATAATATGGATATAACGATTTTTAATTTTTGTCACCCTCTAAACCCGCTGCTTCCTTCTCGACCAATAAGAAGCTTAATTCCGTTTGGTTTTATTATTTCTAAAATTTTGGTAGCCACACACAAACACACACACAAACACACACACACACACATATATATATATTTATATATCAGAGGGCCCGTGCGAAAATTTTGCTATGTAAATCAATAAATTGTAAGAATATATTGCAATAACTACAGATATATGTTATTTATAAATGTGCGGGAATAAAAAAAACATTATATTAATATAATCATTATATTATTGCCTTTTTTCTCCGGAAATATTGCACCAAATTCACTCACTTCGTTTGAGACGTGAAAATGAGTTTGTGATTTGCATATCCATAAGCAGACTTTGCCTATGAAGTAGTTGTGTTCTTTTAAACGTATTTCTCATATGAATTTCAGTGGCAAGTGAGTCTGCGATCGACTTAGTTGACTCAAAAAACCCATTCTTTGACGCTTGTTTCATCGAATTTGGTGCAATATTTTTCGAGCAAACAGATTTTTAAAACAGAATATACGCACACACACAAACACATATATATACATATATAATTATCGCGTACAATATTTTAGACTTCTCCAAGTATATCAGAGAAGATACATTGAAAGATTCATTCTGTTATGGAACTAAAATGAATAATCCTTCGTGAAATTTGCTAAAAGACACCTGGAACTGCAATTGTGTATATCGAGAGGAAGTTATTTTAAAAGCCTCGTGTTATCAAATCCTCGTTTAAAAATTGAATTGCAATTTGTCTGAATAGATAAACTGTGTATACGAGATATAATACTGATTTCAACCCTCAAACAGCGTTTATTTCTTAAAACTAAGAAAATTTTAGATCACTGCATTCATGATTTCTTTAGTGTCTGTAATTTGATTTTAAATGTTATCCAGCAGTCTGGGATAAAAGAAACTAATGGTTGAGTTAAAAATAATAAAAATTTTCTAAATATAAATGCAAAATTTTTTCAAATTTTATTACTTGATGTCTGTAGGAATGTATATGCTTTTGATGGTATCCAGTCAATCATTTATTTGTTTTCAATATCTTTGGGTCTTTAAACTACCGTAGTTAATTTCTCAAATAAAACAACGAGCTTTCTCAGTGAAATTAATTTGTTCTCAATATCTTTGGGTCTTTAAACAACTGTAGTTAATTTCTCAAATATAACAATGAACTTTCTCAGTAAAATTAATTAGTTCTCAATATCTTTGGGTCTTTAAACTAGTGTAGTTAATTGTCAAATAAAACAATGAACTTTCTCAGTGAATTTAATTATTTATGTTGTGACACTAAATATGTTTTAAAAATTGATTAGAGCTTTGATAGATAGATATTCCTTACTCTTGTAACCCTCCAAATATGGATTATGATAGTCAGCTATAAAAAGTGTCAAACACCTTTACAATTTAAAAGGCATTGAACAAAATTTCCATATTGAGTAAAATCGGACCAAACACCTTAGATTTCTATTCCAGCTAAAAAAAATTAAGTTTTTTTTGGGTGTACTGGACATAATAACTAAATAAGTACAATAAACTCAACACAGATTTGATTATGTTCAAAATAATACTTAAGGAGTTACAAGGCGAAATTGAACAATTAGGATTCAGGATTTACCTGATAGTAAATTTTTAATTTTACAGTATAGATGCTGCAAATTATTCTTTTTCTTAATAAATCATTTTATGAGTATTAAAATAAAAATTGAGTTTGTTATTGAGCGAAATTTGGCCTATAGGAGTGGGGGGATTACCTGTAAAGTGAAGTTCCAGTACAAAAAGTTTTTTGATGAAGGATGCGCAATATTTTCTTTAGTGAAAACCAATGAAACAGATTTATTAATTAAAAAGTTCTGCAGTGAAATATTAAAAAAAAAAAAAAATTTCTGGGCAAAAAGTCCCATATTAGTTGTTTTTTTTACTACACTTTGGTATTGGAAAATTGTCGGCAGATAATAAAAAATACATTCCTTTATTTTGTATTTGTTTTTTTTTAACCTTGTTCGAACCTCAACAAACGCTCTACTTATTTCGTATTAAAAGCTTTTAAAGAAATATTTAACTGCGATACTGATGGACTAACAGATTGAATTAGTGGCTCCTTTTGGACTGACTATTTTAAAAATCATTTGTTGTATCATATTGATACGTGGCTACCAGAAAAACTTCTGAATCAAGCTTATTATAGCTTATTAAATAAAAGAAGAAAAGTCCTAATGGGGGGAAATGAGCAGGAGAAAGTTGGTCTTGAGAGCGTAAATCCAGCTGAAGAATTAACACTGGAACTGGAAGGAAGTCCAGTAATAAAGGCCATCATATAGATTTGCATACACTTAACTCCGTAGGGACTGAATTTCAACGGAGAAATACCGCTCGGACAATCTCCCTAACGTAAATAGAACCAATGGGGCAGTTCTTAGAAATATATATATATATAATGTTGTATTTTAGAGACCCCGTTGAAATTGCAATAATAATTATCTCTTCTGCAAGTCTATAAAACAATAAAGCCTTTTTTTTTCAAGTTAAAAGTGTTTAAAAGAACTTATATTTTTTAAATTAAAGNATATTTTAGGAGCTGCTAAAATACTAAGCAGATTTTTCGTGTTAATCAATAACGATTGGACGTAGATATCAGTAAATATATTATTTGATCTTACAAGTTGGGGGAGCTAATTAAGGAAAATCTTAATGCCAGAGAGGCTGGATCAAGGCCGGCCGGGAGCTGAGTGTTAGGGGGAGGCACTGATCCTATAATGAAAATAAGCAATTCTAGTTCGTACCATGACGTACTTTTGAACAAAAAAAAAAAAAAAATCAACAGATCTTCTTCGATCATATATATTTTTATGGTCCGATAAAATTTATATACATATTTGACTGTAAGCGCTCTATCATCCACTGTTTATGAAGATAATAAAAAGGTGGAATTAAAAGAGATGAAAATTATTAGTGTTATGAAAAAAAAAATGCTGAATAGAATAAGTGTAAAGTGTATTTTACAAAATTTATGTTTTATATCATTTGCAAAAAAAAAAAAAAGTAATTTAAGATAGATATATATGAATGTAATTTTGAATACTAGCTAGGCCCTCTAATTTTCATAAAGCAAGTTTAGTATTTAAGCGTTTCATTACATACATTTGAAATTTTTTTTAAAAATGTTTAAATAATTTGAGTAAAAGAGAGGGTGAATTAAAAGACAGAAATTTATAATATCATCGTTTTTCGGTGAGTTACGAGACGTTTTAGCGAACGTAGTTTTCTAATGATCATGTTCTAGAACATTTTTACGATAAATTATTTTTAAGGAGGAATTTTAGTAATGTAACTATGAAGGATGAAACCTTACCCCTGTTTCCCCTCCAGTATTAAGCTAAGCTTTGTGGTGACTCTTACACTCATCATTATCTAAGATTAAGCTAAGCTTTGTGGTGACTCTTACACTCATCATTATCTAAGATTAAGCTAAGCTTTGTGGTGACTCTTACACTCATCATTATCTAAGATTAAGCTAAGCTTTGTGGTGACTCTTACACTCATCATTATCTAAGATTTTCAAATTGTATTTCCTTATTTTCTCTTAGTTATATCAGTCTGAATAATGAGATACTGGAATTTAGCATATTTTACTCAGAAAGTGCGAGACACACTTAAATCTGTATTAAAACCAAATATGAACGTTACCATTTTTGGAATAGGATATGAGATTTTTTTTAGTTAGGATACTTGTTACTGAATGCATCATTATTTGCTCATACAGTACAGATAATTTATCATTGGAGTGCATGAGTAATTTCCTCAAAATAAGGAAGATTATGTGATCCTTACAGGGAAGTACTGTGGGCAGAAAGGATGGCTCACTGACTGATAAGGGATCGGCCCGGTGTTATAGATGACAAGACTGAACAATTTGAATATAATACTAAAAATCCAGAAAAACTTTAATGGAAAATATTTTACATTACTATTATTAAACCATTTTTTTTTTTTTTAAATCTTTACTTTCAATTTTTAAGGCAAAATAGTGTCCACACTAAGACCTAATCTTGTTTTAACTTGAGAAAAGTAAAAAAAAATTGATACAACATAATTAAAATAACAACTTAAATTGTTTGTTAATTACCCAACATGATGGACAAAATTTGCTCAGTTTTTAGCGAATTCCAAATAAATACAGCTTCTAAAGCATGAAGATTATTCTCATGACAAATTAAACAAAAAAAAAAAAAAAATATATCGAATCAAATTCTGTTCCAACTTTTTAGGAAGAAGACTCCATAAATGGTAATCATTACTGTTCACATTTTATTTTAAATGTCTATCTATGCTCGCCAACGGGAGAGGATATACAGAAACCAATGAAGACGGAGAATATAAGGTATGAGAGTTCTATATTCATTGGTGGTAGAAATAATAATAACCCTTTAGATTATTTGTCTATCTGTATGTTTATGTTTGTACGTCTGTCAACTCTCTACGGGCCACAGTTTCAACTTTTTTTTTTTTTTTTTAATGAAATTTGGGACATTTGAATGTAAAATTAAAATTACCTAGATTACTTTCAAGTGCGAATACGAAAAGTTTTCTAAAATGAAATGCTAATGTGCATACAATTAATGAGAGGGAACAGAATAAAAAAATCTATCTGTCCCAGCCAGGAATCGAACCTGGACCTCCAGCTATCTGGGCCGGCGTGCTAAGCGATTCCTAGCTGGGACAGATAGATTTTTTTATTCTGTTCCCTCTCATTAATTGTTTAAAATGTACGTACGATAGTAAACCTCAACCAAATAAATATTTTATGCTAATGTGCAGATTTTTCTTTGATTGGGGGAGATCCCTTTCTAACAGGAGGGAACAAGGCCTAACCTATCTTTTCTGCCTGTTCTTATATATATTATATATATTCTAAAGAAGTGTAGTGAATACACAAAGGTCTCTCTAAAGAGAGTAAACTTCTCACTAACGAAGGGAGAGAAATCCTCCGAAAAAAAAAAAAATTGGACAGCACAATGACTGGCCCTTAAAGCAGAAGGGGTGTTGAGTTGGGTTCTTAATTAGTAAGTTAAACATAATAATAATATTCGTAAGTTTAACAACTTTAACACATATAATAATAATAACTCTCTTGAACTTTAGTAGTAAGTTAAACAACTTTAACACATAATAACTCTCTTGAACTTTAGTAAATAGCCTGTTCTAGGGACTTCTTGTAGCGAGCGTAATATTTAGTTAAATCAGTGAAACTCAGCACAGATTTGTTTATTAGCAGAAGATATATTCTAAAATTGTGTGGGGATTACGTGACATGAAAAGTTCAAGTTTTAAATATTCGATAATTACACTTAAATGTAATAACTCGTATTCCTTTGTGAAATAATAGTATTCGTGTAATTGAGCGCGTGCGATGAGTTCGTATAAGAGTAATTCGCCTAGCTTTCCCAGCTCCTGCGTCTACGTATTTGAGAGAATTCGGATTGATTATCTCTTCGGGGGACCCGGCATCAAAACGACCAATCCTACCTTGCTAAATCCAATGTGTTGCAATGTACCAGTTTCCAGGTCGTCCAAATTGTACCTCTACTTTGCTGTCCTATCCTAGAGAGTCCAGCAGTGTATGATTAGGCTTTCCAGATGTAATTGCTGTGCCTCACAGACTGAAAGTAAAGTGTGGTTCCAAGAAGAATCTCCTTGTAACTTTTAGTCAATTCTCCTTTTTAGAAAATCGACCTTTTAACGTTAGTTCATGCGAAATACTATTGAATGATTTCTTCAATTCTACGTAAATGGCTCTGAAAATAATTTACCCCCCTCATAATTTTTTTGAAAGGTTGGCTAAGACTTATAAATAATAAAAGTAATTCAGTAAATATTTCCCTGGCGAAGATAATAAAATAAAAAGTCTGCTGGACCTACCTTCCCTGTTGCTGGTTAAAAGTCAAACTGGCTTCCCTCTTACCTAGACATGTACAAGTGACTTCAAGGTGAGTCATTATTCTAAGGAATTTCTTTGTCAATATTTTATCTCTCTAATAACCCACAAATCACTTATGTACGAAAGTATTCAAGTAGAAATTCAAATAAGTTTTGCAGAAAAAATCTACGTTTCTACGAAAGTGGATATTAATTATTTTAATGAGTTAAACATTTTCATTAAGTGAAACAAACAAGAGTGCCTTTTAAGTAAACACTTCATAGAAGTAAGAAAAAACATTTCTAGAAAGATTATAGTGAAAAGGCTTTCATTTGCCCCATTAATTTACATTTATAATATATTTTTATTTAATCTTACATCGGAATATACCATAAAGCATTTATTCCAGGAAATTTTGGAGGAAATTTACACTTTTCAGTGTCCCCTGAAGCCAGAAATAAAAGGCAGAAGCTGCTTCAACTAAATATATTAAATTCATTTACGATGGAAGAAAATGAGACTAAATATCTATTTTAATTTTACTAGGCAAAAATAACATTCATCGCAATTCTCCATTAACCCTCAAATTGTGTCTATGATTTGGCTATCGTGTTTTAAATATTTATAGCCCCGTTAAGCCTTTTTACATTTGCCGGGTCGTGAAGCCTTCTTCAACCATGTAGCTGTCTTATATACATATCATTATAGACATACATATACATACTAATGTTAATACATTTTCCTGAAATTTTTATTTTAATTTGGAAAATGACATATTCAAATCAGTCCCGCAACAAGGCAACAGACGCTCAGTCAATCAACTTATGGTAGCCAATTAGGGCTGGATGTTCCTTGGAGCTGGCCAGTCATGACAAGACAGAGGCACAGAAAGAATAATTTGTCGTAACTAAGTAGAATTTCCATTTTTTAATCAAGTCAGGCATTAATGTGATAAATAATATCATAAGCCGGAGGGTACAATGAGCTATATATGAGTTATTTTCATAAATATATTCCTTAATAAATGTATCTTATAAATATGATGTTGCACATAAACCTAAGAAAATTAGATTTAATTTACCTAGTTTGGTCTAAAACATTTTTAAAAAAAATGTATCAATGTTATAGAATTACATTTTTTAACTATATTGGACAATACATTTTTCCTGGTGCTAAAAATAACAAGATATTAAATTTTGTTCTCCCTCTAACTCTCCTCCCCCTTCTAAAGGTTTGCAAAAAGAAGCTGACATTTATTTAAAAAATTTGAGAACTCTAAAATAGGTACAAAAGAACGTGTATGTGTGTGTGTGTATTGAAAGTACTAAATTTTTACCTTCTCCAATGCAGAATCGGTTAAGTTCAGTAAAAAAATAAAAATCACAAAAGACTTTGTGCCTACGTGAAAGGCTTTGTTTCCACATGGAAAATCTGCTAAAAAGCTAATTGTGCAGCTAACTGGCAAATTTAGTCATTAGCCTTGTAAAGAATTTAAAAAAACCGGATCTTTGGCCTATCTTTTATACTTATTGTATACATGTTTTTATTGGTACTGATAATACTGTGGTTGGTGTTAAAGAAAAATGGAGTTGGAATACAAAACCTCAAATGGACGAAGGAACCACCCGTTCTAGGCGATCGTTTTTCGTTTGAAAATTAGATCATGAAGGAGGTAAAAAGAGAAAGTAAATAATAAACTAGAACGGATTTTCATCTTTATGTACTCTTACCAAGTTATGCTTCAATAAAATGTTTTCTTTTTTTTTAAATAAATGCAAGTGTTTTCATTGATAACTCTGGGGAACACATTTTTTGTTGAGTTAGATCTGACACTGTTTTTTACTAATTCTTGGCGTCTGAATCTGAGAATAACCTTAGATTTTGTCTATCACGTCAACTTTTTAAACCAAAGGATATACTCAGAAATCATAAAAATCATGCATTAAAAAGAACATAAAGTAAAAACGTATCAAATATACAGTTTACAAAACATTTAATGTAAGTTAAATCGAGTTCATACATATAAAATAGTTTAATTAATGAACAGTACTTAAAAATTAAGATAATAATACTTTTGTAGCTTTTTCTGGAGTTTTTAGTTTGTGTAAATTCATGCTTGATGCTCCAACAATAGTCAGCCATCTATGTACGTCCCATCTACCTTGATACCTTTTCAATTTCTGATATTGTTACCACGAAATTTTCGTCTGCAAGAAGCTGTCGAATCTGTGGACCATAAAAAAAACCGGCCTTTATCTTTTTAAATGACAGGCTAGGAAATTTCGACGAGATACTTGAAACAGTCTCCTTCAGTTGGCAAAGCTTTAACGAATTGCTTCATGAGTCTCAATTTTATATGCAGAGGTGGAAATATAATGTTCTTTCTGTCGACAAGTGGCTGATGCACAATGTTTGGATCACCTAGTCTCAGGTCCGGTCTTGGCGGCCAATTCGACTGTACCCAACGTTTCGTACGAGCTCTGCTGTCCCATTTGCACAAAATGCAGGGATACTTTGTGTATCCAAGTTGTTGACCAAGTAGGAAGCAGACCATTTTAAGGTCAACACAAATAACTCATTGGTGTATGTGATATTGCAATAGATCAATGACTTTCTATATGGTGTCATATTCCTCACGCAAACAAACTGAATGGCCAATTGGAACTGAACCAAGTAAATTTCCATTGTGGAGGAGAACACACTTCAAGCTGCGCATTGAGCTATCTATTAACAGTTACCAGTCAGTTGCGTTATAGTTTGAAATTCCCAATTCTTCCATTAAACCACTTGCATAACAAAAATCCACCATCACGTTGAAAGTATTGCAGAAATACCCTTTCTCTTCTTCGAAAATAAGATACTTTGGCTCCCTTTTCAAGCAAGTTTTTCTCATTGAGTCGTGATGCAAAGAGCTCTGAAGCTTTTCTGGATAGTCCTAAATCTCGTACAAAATCATTTAGCTCTTGTTGTTCGAATCCCTTACGTAAGGAATCATGTTCAATGTCAAAATCTTCATCGTTGGAGTCGCTTTCATCTCCACCATATCCGGATTACCTTTCTTCCAAAGAGGGAAATTCATTGAAATCTGGCACGGGGACTTCGGCTGAATGCGGTACTGGACGTTTAGCTGACGGTAAACTAAGATACTCTATTTTAGATTTGTTTTTCTTGTTATAACCCGATGTTTTCACTTTACAAAAGTAACAATCACTTGAATGATCTTTGGGCTCGCGCCAGATCATAGGTACACCAAATGGAAGCTTAGCACGTGTTGCCTTGGTCCACATCCGTAAACCCTCAACATACGGTTTACACACTTTATGAGGTGCCCATGCTTTATCTTGATAACCAAGTTTCACTTTAAAATTGGCAAAATATGCTTGCCTGACAAATGTACTGATGCTTGTCCTTTGACTGGGAATTGTAAAACTGCCACATATATAACAAAACGAATAGGGGCTGTTTTCGCACTTTCGACGTGTAGGAGCAGAGGTAGCCACAAGGAAACGTTTTAGTTCAAACACACATAGAAACCGAACATGAAGAAAACTAAAAACAGTTTTGAAACCAGCATGCCTAAATCTATAGAAAATAGCTAAAAAATCTAAATCCAAGGCCAGTTTTATGTTGTTGTTTTGTTTTTTTTTTTGTAAACTGCAAAACAGTTAAAGTTAATCTAACTGAGCAAAGAACCGCATTGGGAAGCAAACCCGGCTGAGGAACAAACCTTAACTAACGGAACAGCAAAGAGAATAATAAAGTATATGCAGTTCGTTAGGTAAGAACTTCGAATGTAACAGAAGACTGGAAAGGAGCTTGTTTCAGGATAGATAACGAATAGCCCTATTTTCATATATATTCATGTGCATAGAGGCCCTCTGTTCGTAAAATATCAGCCCAGGATCCGCTAAATTTAAAGAATTGCAATTTTACTTCTTGAATAACTGCTTAAAAATGCCAAGAAGCAGAGAATAAAGAAACGTCTGATAAACTTCCAAGTATTGGTTTATTAAATTGAGTCAGTCCATAAGTGGTCGAATTTCTGTCTGTTGGTTCCTTCAGTTAGGGGGTAACCTGTTCTCATATCGTCTCCGCCTCAATTTATATGTGATTTGGTACCATAATAAACTTGGTATATTAAATACAAATATTCGAAATTGAGTTAACCGAAAACTTTGTAATTAATAATACAAAACAAATAAGAAAAAAAAAATTACAATCCATTAAAGAAAATATAAACATTTGCTATACTTATAGAGATTATTATATAGTTTGGTACATTTTATTGCGTCTTTAATTTTTGAAGAATATTTTTTGATAGGTTGTGTGTTTGAAATATTTCTTGTGGAGAACCGGTCTGACTAAATGTCATGAAACAATTATCAGGAATGTTCTTATTAAGTGCCACTTCAAGGATATGGTTTGCACAATTGGAGACATGTTTGCATGACCGTATGTTTATGAGTTTCCGCCATGTTCGTCCTCTGTAAGTCTGCTAGCATGTCCGCCACAGTTTGTATACTCAGGTGGAACTCAAGGTTCTGTCTTTTGTTCAGTCCTGTGGATAAAAACCTTCGTTTCGAAATATGTTCCTAAAACCTTTCGTTAGTTTTTAAATGATTGTTTGTAGTTTTAAGGCGCTCAACTACTAATGTTATTAGGGCCTATTTTTTATTATTATACCTCATAAATTTATTATTTAGTTACTTGTATAGCTGACATCCCTCCATACCCATCAAAGTACCCTCTTAGCTCTATTTGCGGACGACAAAGCTATCCTATCCTCCCATCCCCATCCTAAAACTGCTTCTAAAAACGCAAATGCTCCCTATCCAATTCCTCTCTTTACCACGATTTTAATATTTCTTTTGTTCAGGATCTAATTTCTTCCCGCTTCATCCTTTTACACAGTAAACTGCCATTCCATCCTAATCCATTAGCACAGACCAAGTCTTCCAACTCCAACCCCTACAACCCTTCCCGTCGGCTCAAACGAAGATTTGGTTACCTTATTGAAAGATTTGGTCACCTTATTGGAAGATTTGGTCAACTCATTGGTCACCTTCTCTCCTCATGTGACGTTCATTAATGTCATTTATTTTTTTACTATTCATTGTAATCAAATTATAAAATGTTTTAATTTAACAGAATGTAATAAATAAATAAAAGTTTATAAAAAGAAAAAACAATTATTAAACACTATACCTAAAATATCCATTCAAGTGTTCCCCTCTCTGCCATTTTTAAACAATTCACAATAAAGTTTAGACTTTTAAAAAAATAGCAAATTAAATTAAAAAGTTCTGCTAAATAAATTTTCTTGTCAACTGCATGAGATATTTTTACTTTATAAAGAGTGTAATAAACACACAAAAAGAAAAAATATTAAGGAAATTTTTTTTTTCATTTTGTGTTTTCACTAAACTCTCCCCCAAATAATCTTATATATTTTATACATACATAAATACATAAAAATAAATAACATTATGTATGAGGTATGTAAGCTTTGAGAACCAGTTGTCAAATTTT
>KZ806890.1:676513-692681 GCA_000696205.2 Oncopeltus fasciatus
ACAATGCAATTAACTTATATATATAATAAGGCAAAAATTTGACAACTGGTTCTCAAAGCTTACATATCTCATACATAATGTCATTTATTTTTTATTATTCATTGTATTCAAAATTACAAAATGTTTTTTATTTATTTTTAACAGTATGTAATATGTAAATAAAGGTTATATATATATTTTTTAAAAAGTTACTTTATATAATTTAAAAAGTTATTTTGTAATTGCAAGTTTCACTTGTGTTAACTCTCTTTGACATTAATGTATGGGGTCTACATTACTTGGGGATCTTGGAAGATAAGGGAAGTTAAGGGCTCATGCCACCTTGGGAGGCCCACATCTAGGTGGCTGGCTCTCTGGTCCGTTGTTGAGGGTGTGCTTGAGTTAGTTTTTCAGGTTCTGTGTATGCTATTGTATATCTTCGTATTACTGTTTTATTCCTTCAGCAGGTTGTCTAAAGTGGTTCCATCCTACCCGTTATTGTGAGTGGTTATGTATGTGATCTGTTATTCTTCGTCATAGTTATTGGGTGTTGGAGGAATTTCTAAGCAAGTAGTTTTTGTTGTTCGGTGGTCACCTTAGTGATCACAAATTGATATGCATCGTGTATACAGGTGTTGGCTTATTTAGCCAGTCTGTTCCCCTCTTGACATTTTGAGGTCATTGGCCTGACCTCCTTCTCCATTGTGTATGAGGATGTCAGGATGCAAGTTCTAAGCATTCCTCGAAACTTACGTTACCCTCATAAGAATTTAATGTGCGTTTTTTGTAGAAATGTTATTGAATATAAAAATTAGAAAATTGTATTTGTTTACATGAGTGTTCTTAAATAAATGTGTTAGTAAATATCGTAAAAATAGTAAGACATAGACGATTTTTTAATTTATTCTCTTTCTAAATCCCTATTCCAACTCGACTGATTTCAGCCATTGCCAAACTTATCTAATAGAAAGAAACTTAAATACCAAATAAGGTTTCTTTATTTAAAAAAAAAAAAAAAAAAATCAGTACGCTAGGAAGTGCATACAGACATACATGTATTATAAATAGGTGTGAGTTGGTAAAATTTATAATGGACCATATTTTTAGCTTCTCCAATGGAAGAAAATCAGAAGAAATTTTTCGATAATATCAACATGAATAGCTTGATTTAATTCTATAAGAATACATATTGATGTGAGCGCTATTGTAAATTCAAAGGTCTTCAGTTATTTGCTAAACTATGCTCTGAACTAAAGTTCAAATAATATTCTACATACTTTTAATTAGGATTTATAATCCAAATTTTATCTAAAACTTAAAAAAAAAAAGTTTTATTTTATTGACCTATACACAGATTTTTTTTTTTTTTTTTACTGGAATTTATACTAAGAGATACAATTAGGACAAAAATATTAAATCATGAATATAAACCCTAACTGAACAATAAATTAGCAAAATCAATGTTAAAGTCAATTTTTAAATTGTTTTTTAGGTTTGAATCAAATTCATAATGACGTCCACTCTCCGGTCCTATTTCTCTGTTATTCACATAGAGTAATTAGGATACCTCAAATATGAGATATAAGTGATTAATAGATTAGTGATAATAAAAAATTTATTTTATTTTAAGCCTCCCTCCATTCGAAGCGACCCCGTTAAATTTTTTTTTTTTTAAATTATACTGTAAAATGCGAGTAATATTTTTAAAGTAGTGGCACGGACCACGGATTTAATAAATAATTACTAGAGGTGATGTACAATTAAATTTACTAATAATTACGGTAAATTAATGTATAAAATTATGGTAAATAATTAATGACAATAAGCTATTTATTCAAATAAACTACATTGATATTTAAGATTTAGTAATTGCATTTATTCCATATATGGGAAATAATAAAATTTACATTTAAAGTGATTCTTCATAACCAATGTTTAATAAATTTTGAACAAATGACAAAAATTAAAGTCAAATTTTCATTCACAGCTGTGATCTCTGTACAGTTAGTGAGTGATAATTTCGCTCCTTGGTTTCGATAATAACGTCCCTTACGCCTTTTATATAGTAATTTACGAAAAACATAAACACTTCCACCTCTTCTTTCACGACCCAGCTGGACATCGACCCACCAAGAGAGCCAGACAGGATTCCCACAATTTGCCCTCACTGCCTTCTCCATCGAATTAGTCACTAATTTATGTGCATCATTACCTGAGTTTTCGGATACATCAGGTTTTCGGTTATGTGCCGTTTCCATTCATAAATAATGCATTTTATTTAACTTCAGACAAAATTCCCTCGTACAAACTTACCTACTTACTTTACTTAACAATGACTAATATTAAATGTTAACACAGACAATATGGAATTTAAAAATCGAGAAAAAAAAACAAAAACAAAAAAAACTTAACTATCTAATACAATGTGACATAACCTTAAAAACGAGCTACTTCACTTCCCCAAAGCTACTGACTCTCGCATATCAGTTTTTATCTCAAAAAACCCTCTTCATTATCAATCTGGGTTTTTCTTCAAACGGCCAATAGAAATACATCTCTTCAATGACCTCATAGTTAGCTGCAAACGCAACTGAAATGTATGTGGCTCTAAGTTGTAGTTCATTGAGAATTTTTTTTAAAATTACACTTCAAAATTCCTATTGCCATTTAAATAACTCACTCGTCCTAGTAGTACTGGACTTCAGTCGGCACTCTTAAAAGCCATTCCACCCACTTGTTGAATATCGGGGGCTGCTTTGATATTGTACTGTGTTTCTTGGCAATTTGGCAATAAATAATACAATGCAATTAACTTATAACTAAAGATAGACTATAATTAAATGGAAAAAGCTAGGCTGACGCAATTGGAGGTCGTGCCATCGGGGATTTCCGCCTAGCTGAGGCATAACAAGCTGTCTTCCTTATCTCAGGATTCAATGCTCGTTTGGCTTTGTGACGTCACAGAACAGGGTCACATCCTCCGAACGCTAGTATCTCTCGCTCTGCATTTCACTCCTCTTTTTTTAGTGCTCATTATTTAAAAGGGATATTCAAAAGCAGATCTCATCTCTCTAACTCGTATGTGTTTGTGTGTCTTTTACTGAATAAGTTAATAAATGACTTTTAAGATCAGACAAATCAAGGTTTATTTATTATACTTTTTATTCGTTAATAGAATTTTCGCCAATACTCTCCAATGAGATATCATCAAAGATTTCCTGACCGAAAAACATGTTATGTAATTTAAAAAAGTGGGACATTAGTCTGAATACATATTCTTACTTTTTAAACCATATCTTAAAAAGTAGTTGTGTATCTTAATATATTAATATTAGAAAAATTATTATTTTTATTAAGTTTTGAATAGTTGTCTTTCTTTCATACTTTACCTAGTGTATTTCCTATATGAACAATTTCCTGGGGGACTTCCACCCCCTTCCACGCACTTGGGGGGCTTGAGTCACGATATTATATCACTGTGAATCCTGATAACACCTGATCTGCAATAATTGTTCATTATTTAAGAGGGAAAGTCTTTTATTCCAAATTATTTGATTCTCCTTCAATATTCTTTATTTTCTTCAAAATTCTGTTAACACACTCTGTTAAGTCTATGTTAAGTTCTTTCTTTATTTCTGGGATTGCACATTGCCCTTCAGTAACCAGACCTTTTTGCTTGTCCAAATAAATACTTTTGTAATTTATTTCAATACAATTGTCAAAAAGCTTAACTATTTATTTTAGGTTACATCTTCTAATTTCGTATTTTACTTCGAGAAATATTTTCTGTACCCTACATGGCTGTAAAGTTAAGTCTCATTAGACATAGATATTAGTATTTTTTATCCTATGAAAATTTTTGAAAAAATAACCTACATTAAAAAAAGAGAGGCAAAAACTATCAACACAAATATAGTTTTATTACTTAATTATTTAACATTAATTACTTAATTTTATTACTTTTATTAATTCTATGTGATCTGTGCATCATGATTTATTTTTCAATTTGTAGAACCTCTTAAAAAAATGTCAATATTCGTGAACACTTTCTTTCACTTCCAGGTCATGAATAATTATAATATTTCGTTTTGAAACTTGGTAATAAAACCTTTGCCATTCCACTCACAGCTGCATTGCGACTCTAAAGATATAACTCTCTTTAATTACTCTCCTCTATAATTAAACGCCAGATACAGATCTATTGTTTGCTAACTCACCCCTCCTGAGTACGTTGGAAAAAAAAAAGCCTATGTTTTAACTTTAAATTTTCATTTTTAGCAGGTGCAACACTTTTTCCATGTTAACGCATCTGTTTTTACTTATGGATATTTGGGATTCAATATTTCTTATATCGTTTTTTCGTCTTAACTTTGCCAATTTATTATCTAATTTTTGTTTAACGTCTCTAGCGAAACATTATTCTCGTGAGTGCATTTTTTTTATATCTTCCTGTCACTCGTTCGATGTTCCACCCTCCCCTTATCACTGTCACAATATCTTTCAACACAGAGTTCCCCATTTCTGATTAATTCCCTCCCACTCCTCTTGTGGCTCTTCGTTGTGGTACGACTGCATTCTGAAATTTTTTTTTAGTTCTCTTCACTTCTGTCAGTGATTGCTCCATTTAATTTTAAATTAACTATATATTAACCAGGCCTTTGATTTTACATGTATCTGTCTGGTAATAGCATGAAAAGCGCTCACTCAATACATAAGAAGAACAGGGCAGTTATCCAGTCTCTTCAATATAATTTTGCGACAACCTTGTAAGGACCTCTTCTGGTCTTAGGCAGTGAATAGTCTTCTCAGAGGTTTTCAGAGAAACCGAATAAGCTAAAATTTCGATATTTCATTAATTGTCACTTTGTTTTATATAGTATATTTATTTCTTCATTGGATGAGTCTACTGCCTATGACCTTTATAAGGTACGATTTCAAAGAGGTATCATTACAGTAAATTATAAAACAAAATGTTATTCATGATAGAATATAAAATAAATAATTAACTTAAGCACTTTTTAACTAAACAATGGCATAAAAGAAACTAAATTTTACTGGTTTTGACGAACATAATCCGGCAGAGGACAAGATACGAGGTTGGTAGATACTTACTCCGCTCTTCAGGTCCTGCAACGAACCGGAAGGTCTCGTCCACATCTTTAGGGACTGCAGAAAATTCCCTCAAGAACCTTTTGAATGGCGAAGATTTCAGAGGCATACTGGCAAAAAATTAATTATAATAGTAGAACTCAAACTATTATAATAGAACTAAATAATTATAATAGAACTCAAACTATTACTAGCATTTATTTAAAACAATTAATTATGCATTCTAAAGTTTAAAGATGAATTTTTGTTTCAGTTTATATTTTGTAAATACTTCTTTTTTCCGGAAATTTGTACAAACCAGTAAAATTTAGTTAATAAATAAAATAAATAAATTAAATTTTATATAAATTACAAAATAAATATTATAAAATAAATAAACTGAATAAAGAGTAGTTGTAATAGAGAATAGAAGAACAAGGCCTCACCAATTCATTCATTTGGAGTCGCATTTTCCTTAATTGTGCACACTCATTCAAGAGGAACGCATTTTTTTTTTGCCTACTCAAGAGTGTTGGGTTAGCAAACAATTAATATATATATCCGGTATTTAATTCTAGAGCAGAGTAAACAATGAGAGTTTTATCTTAAGAAGTCGGAAGGCAGCCGTGAGTGGAGGGACTAAGTGACTCACAAGGTCAACACTGTCTTTGCACAAGGTAAAACCATTCTAAGATTGCAATTATGTTTATGTTTGGGAGAGGGGGAAAAATTATGTCCTAATCTCTTTTGATGAGTGCAACTCAGTAACAATTTCGTGTAGGCCTCTCTCAAGAACATTTTTCGGATGGGCATGTCAGATCTCTGGGAATCAAAGAACGCGGGACCTGCGCTATTCAAGCATTTTACCTTGTTTTCTTCATAAGTAATAGTAAGTTATGAAATTTAACTTACAAACTGGAGCGTAAGAGGTTAAACAACTATGCTTTGCTTTATGCTATTAGGGAAGAAGGAATGGTAAGCCATCGTAGTCATATTCGTACATAAATATCTTTCAAGAAAAACATGTTTCTTACAAATATTACAGATCATGAACATTTAAAAATTACATTTTATATCTATTATATTCTACTGTTTAGCAACTCAAATTCCTCATTCGATTTCAATCAAAATAATTTTTTGAGGGGTTGATATGAAAATCTTAAATATCGAATTGGGTTTCTATATTAAAAAATAAAGGGATGAACGGTTGATTCGACAATTTCCTTAATTTACGTTATTGCTTGTGGGTGTGTGTATGTTTGGGTCTGTCGACGATATCGAGGCCACAGTCATAAACTTTTCTTAACGAAATTTGGCATGTGGGGATTATCAGAAATGTCAAGTGCAAGAAAAAAAATTTTTTTTTTCGGTTTTGAGGGTATAATATTTAGTTTAAAGTAATGAAACTCAACAATGGTTTTTTAATTGATAAAATAAATGTTTCTAGAGTTAGTGAAATGGAATAATTGAGAGTAGAGGACTTTTTTTTTTGTATTAGCCTCTCTTTCAGCGACTTAGGGTCATGGAGGTATGGACAATCTACAGATTCCCATTCTAAACATCCATGGTTCAAGACAAGCTTTTCTAGTAAGAAATTTGCCCTGGGCGGATTCGAACTCGGAGCGCCATGATTATGAGACCCGAACGGATCCAACGGCGCCCCAGAGTAGAGGTTTACTTAACTTTAATTGTATGACCTAAAAGCCATGATTAGTTTATTTTAATAAAATTTGACTTTTAAATATAAAATTTAAACGAAAATCTGAGTTTTGATTGTCGAAAGTTGGAGGACTAAGAGGGTGGGATTATCTGAAATTTATAATTCATATTTAAATTCTTAATTTTTTTCTGTGTATTGTTGTAACCATTTTTATTTTAAACCATATGTATTTATAATAGTTCATCGCTTTATTTTTTAATATAAATCTTCTTCTTGACTTTGGGACACATCAGGTCTCCCTAAAGTAGGCAATGGTGAGATGTTCAGGGCTTTCGGCCAATCAGAACAGTTGCTCACTACTTCATTCCTGAAGAATTTTCTGTCGTTTACTTCTATAAACAAGCCGCAGTTATGTAATATGTTGTATATTTATTATATGTTTTAAACCTCCCATTCAACCAATTAGGGTAATGAAGGGTAGTTTACAGGCAGCCATTTTACTCTCAACCCCTTGGGCACTGGTCAAGCTTATATTTATCTTTCGAACGCTTACAAACGATTAGCCGTAACGTGCTTTATGAATTCAGGTCTCAGCTACATGGACCAAATAGAAAATTTGATTATTCTTTACCTGCAATTTAAGATTTCAATTGACGCTACTGAAGAATGACTTCATTTCCAAAAAAAAAGGCGTGCTGTTTCATTTCTGCACTTGAACTTTATATCATTATCTTATCTACTTCTTTGAATTGGCTAATCCAATTAATCTTTTGTTGGTCTATCTATAGGATAGCATTGGAATGCCACTGAGTATCTTAAATTTCGTGGTTGTGATATTTATTTAATTGTTTGTCATGTATTTTAATATGGTTCGAGTTTCGTTGGCCGTCGAGTATTACGCTGGAGAAATTAGTCAGGGTTTCGGCCGGGATCAGAAAAATAAAATAATTCAAAATTTATTGTTACTTAAATTATTTCATATTTGTATTGTTTAGTTAAATCTGTAAATATTTTTCAGTCATTTAACATTCCTCGTCTCTGTTCTGTTCATTCCAATCTATAATTCTATAAGTGTAATAGTGTGTATTGTATTTCAGGCCTGATGATAACTTATAAGTTAAATAAAAGCGTTGACTATAATAAAATAATTACCCGACAATTTTGGAATATTTTATTTTGCTGATCCTGGCTGAAACTCTGACTAATTTCCCCAGTATGTATTTTAATGTTTTGGTTAGAATAAATAATAATTACAATAATATAGAATGTTTGTCGAAACATTGTAAAATAGTTAACAAAACTAAAATTTTCATTTTAATTATTATTATAANTCCTTATTTATAGAATTAGAAAAATTAATATTTTAATTATAATTTTACATAAGTAATGTCAAGGTCACGTTGCAAAAACATGAATCAGTAAATGTAATTAATAAATTTATTACGTGATAATAAAAAAGTATGTGAAGTGAAGGCTAGTTTGATTGAAAAAATACATAAAGCATAAAAAAGATAATTAAAAAATGTTAAAAGTGGGCATCGGGTTACCTTAGGGATCTGTTTGGGTCTCACAAGCCTGGGGCTATAGGTTCGAGGTTCGAATCCAACCCTGGCGTGGCTTTTTAAAGTAGCTACCAGTAAATGGCCTCCATGTAGCTAAGTTATTGGAAAGGAGGTGCAACTTTTTAGAAAAAGAACAAAATAAAAATGTTCATACTCAGGGACAGTGTAAACTGACCAATGGCTCAAGTCCAATTGAAAATAAACATAAGTAAGTTTAAATGATTAATTTTAACTTGTGATATGGAAAAAGTAATGAATAGGGTTAAAAGGTATGATCGGTAAGATTGGAGGCTTGAAGATTGGATAAAGCGCTCAACCTTCGTAGTTATATTCATTAATTTATATCTCAATAAGCTATTTCTTAAAATTATTATATAATATAAATATTATTATGACCATGAAATTTTTCTCCTGGCACAAATTAGGCGAATAAATTTACGATTTCTTAATAAAAAAATTATCTTACCTTTCTAATAATCCCCGCTTATCCTTACCAAACTTCAGCCATTAATGAACTGGTACAACTCTGTATAAAAATGGTGAAATAACAAATACAGTTCCGCCAGTTTTAAAAGAGGCCCGGACCTACCCTCTCAGTTGTATTCTTAAATACAACTCCATAATAGCCGTTATACGTAAAAGAAATAGAATTAGAAAATAGAATAGAATAGGAATAGAAACCCATTCCCAAAAAAAAAAAAAAAAAAAAAAAAAAACTGTTTACTGTTGTAAAGGTCTGCAAGAAGAAGATAGAAAACTGAATTTGTGATTTTTTTTTATTTCGGAAATTGGACAATGTGTGCATGAAATGTATACATTTATTTTATTATTCATATGTATATATTTGTGCGTGTGGGTATACATACAATCATATCATTTGCTTATATTTACATAAATATCCATACATATAATATATGTAAACGACCCATACATTATTAGCAAGTCGTTATGGTATATATCGTTGCGGGCGGGGGGAGGAGTTTAGAGATTGAATATCTTCAATATCTGTCATTACTGTTATACTTACGAAAACATTTAAAGAGCATAATATGTATAAAACAACATTATACCTAGTATTCTATAATATTTTACAAAAAACATATATTAAGGGAAGTATTCAAAATGTAAATTCGAGGGTTGGATTTGTTTTTAAATTTTAAGTGAGAGAAATCAAATTTGGAAATTGTAGTTTCTATAACAAAGCGTTGAATTTTTTTTATTGGCTGAAAATGGATTAGTGAAAGGAGGGGGGTTAAAGAATGATCAAATTGATTAATCATTTATTAATTTATAACTCTATCTTATTATAACCCTTCCTTATTATTAGTATTAGGACAAGATATATTAGAACATTAGAGGTGGAAAATTTATTTTTCTATCGTTTACATTCTACAAAATGTTTACGAAAAATTTATTTAAATAAGATATTTAAGAAGTAAATAATGAATGTTGGGCTATTCCTCCACTCTTCTCTCCCAAACTAGAGGCATAGGATTGTCCAGTGTGAGTGTGTATGTTCGGTGTGTGCTGAAGTATATACAATTTTTTTGTGACAATTATTGAAAGTGAGTGTAAGCGAAACATGACACGCTTTTGGACAGGTGTACTCCAATCCATTCAAGTGAACAAATATTAATTCAGTGTTTCTTATCTCCCAATATCTTCATTTGAAATTTCGGAACATACCGATTCAACTTGAACTTGAATCAGTTTTTTTTTTGTTTTTTTTAATTTAGCCAATTCTTTTTTAAGAGTATAATTTCTTTATATAGTTTTTTTTTTTTTTTTCATTTTCATTATTTATTAATTAAGCAGATTATTAGGCTTTAAAAACAATCAAATTTTTCAAGCTGTTTTCACGAGACTTGAGTTCAAGCATTATGTATTTGATAAAGATCTACAAATTGTTGAAATAAATTATTCCACGGTTTATCATTGCATGACTTTGATCAGAAAAAAAGAAAAGCTTATCTCAAATTTCAGCTATCAAGTTATAAAATACGGAATATTAAAAAAAAAACAAAAAACTGTCTGGACAATCTTCACCGTTTTATATATATATATNATATATATATAGATGATAGGTAGTATCAGAGGCAATATCAAAAGTTTTTTTTTATAATCTATCATGAGAACAATTTCAGTAGCACATCCCACCGGAATTCGGTAAAAATGGTTTTAGAAGATTTTGCAACATTATGCAACGTCGACAATAAAGAATAGATTTTTTTTTTTTTTTTGCTTTGTTACTTCTAATAAAATATTATACTAAACATACTGATGTGTTATAATTTTCCCGTTCGTAAATGTTCGGAAAAATAATTACGAAACAAATGTCTGTTTCTTTATATTTATCAATAAAATGATAAATATAAAGAGACAGACAAAACTGCGGTGCGATTATAAAAAAATATAATATGGTTTAATCAACATTCAAAAAAGAGATAAAAAAGGATAAATATTTTGTAATCTAACATTTGTAGATGCAATTTCCTTGTGTCTAAGCTGATTGGAGAGAATTGTTTTCAGCTAAAGTAATTTTAATTAATACTGATTTTAAATAATAATTAAAACAAATTACAATTAATCTTTAAATTAATTGTAATTTTTCTAATTACTTCTATTTAATTAATTTTTCAAGCAAAAATTTAGAACGATTTTTGTATTCCAAAAGAAACTTCTTTAGTAGAAAGAATTATATATCGAACTGGAACTTTCATTCCTCATTTACTAAATTTTAATTTAGTAATTTCAATTACTAAATGGTCTACGCGTTAAAAATAATATAATATAAAAAATAAAAATAAACAACATTACTAGACTCTCGTATGAAAGATTTATAGTCTCTGAGGACAAGACATTGAATCTCGAAGGCTCTCAGCTTTAATTAGTATCATTCTTACCGAGCAAAGTAAAACAGTTATTATTCCTTATAATTGTATAGCTTCGCTCCACTTCATTGAAAAATAAAAAAATAAGAGAGATAGACTAAAGAGAACCAAAATATAAATAATAATTCGAATTCCTATATTAGTTAGAGGAGATTCGAATTTTTATTAAAAAATAATTATACATATATCATGTAGGTATTTTGATTATAAATGTACTGATAACGACATACTTTAAGACTTAAATAGTGAACTTTGATAATTAGGAGTGAAAGTTTACCTTAGGGATTTATAATTCGAATTTATTTATATTCCCAAAGAAATTTTGCATGTCACTTTTAAATAAATGACTGCGATCGTTAATGAGCGACATCGGACGAATGGGATAGATATGTCAAGTGAGAATAATTACTCACTGTCAAGGGCGTTATGATTACTTTAGAACAGTGAAACTCGACTTGATAAAAGATAAATTCTATAAGTTGTGGAGAATTAGAGGACATAGAAAGTTGTAATACATATATACATGAACTGCTAAACTGAGAAATTTGCTTAGTTAGTTTATACAGCTATTGAGTAATTAATAATTATTTATTATAATTAGTTAGTTAGTTTATGCAGCTATTAAGCGATTGACATTTTATTTACATTTACAGCTATATTGCTTTAGCCCCCTTTTTAAAATTTAATTCCTCTAAGTAACATTAAGGGAAAACCTGAGAATATCGAACGCCTATAACCCTACTTTGCTTGATTACACCACCATAATCTTCACCGATCCCACATCGGAGAAGCCAAAAATGTGGTCCATTAAAATTATATGTATATATATTATATAATTAGAACTATATTACCCTTTTATATTAAATTTAAAACGATAAGTCAAGTTTCATTGGCTATAACTGAATACTGTGGCCTGTAGTAGAGGGTTGACAGCATACACACACACACACACACACACACATATATATATATATATAGAGAGAGAGAGAGACTTGAACCTTCTTGACAGTTCTCCAAACTTACGTATAGAAAAGTTTTTTTTTTTTTTTTTTCCAACAATCCTTATAAAAATCTAACAGTAGGGGAGAAATGGATTTTCCGCAAAAGTCAGTCAGAAAATCATCTCTAATACAAAAAAAACAAACAACTGAATCCAAGTTATCAGTGTTTATTGTTTGTATTTTTCTGAATGATTAAACAAATTAATTAATTAATGGTTAACGGATAATTACTAATTATTTAAGTATATAATAGAATGTATAACGTTGCATATCACAAGGTTATTAACTTTAAGAAAAATTATGAATGATCAACTTTTGTGCTTCAAGTAAATCCTTAATTCTAACCACTTTTGCTTGCCTATAAAAAATATTTGAGTAATTATTTTAAATCAAAATGCCTAGCTATGTGGCTTCAAAATGAATGTTAGGGTTGCTATAGCTTAAGATAATTTGGTAAACAAGCGTTCGATTTATGTTATCTCCTATTTTTTTAAAAACTTATCTTTTTAAGTGAATTTAATTCATCTACTTATATTTGAATATAAAATTAAAATTATGCACATTGTTTTTGAGTCTGATGCAGATTTTCTGTTAAAGATAGATAGGCAAGGATGAGTCTTCTGTTATGTGATTTATAACATCTGTTTTGAATATTTTTAGGGAAGATCCCATTTTCTTAGAGATTTCCATTAGAAAATATAAAGAAGAATTCCTTTCGTTTCATATTCGAGACGCGCACGCGCACTCACACATATAATAACACATTTTGTAAAACTAGGGGCTAATCAGAAGTAAACTTTTATTTAAAGAGATTTCTTCATCTCACTTGTAATCCGGTATTTGCAGATAATAAAAGACCAAATTATGTCAGTAATGCGATTAATTTTCTACTAACAAAGCAATTATCGATTATAAATTTAATTTAGCAGGCAAAATGTTTAAAACACATTTTATTTAAAAAAATTATAAGTATCTTTCATCCCTTTAGATAAGGCAAAAATTTTCTCATAACAAACATTATTGGTAAACAACTTATGTTGTATCAAGCTTTTTGAAAATAAGAACAAATACAAAAGCATTTTTGATTTTATACGTTTTGTACGTGTCATATATGTCTAAACAACTCCTCACAATGTTCCGATTTCAAACGCGAGAAATGTATTCTTAAATCTTAGTGAGTAAATCTTAAACACTGTAGTACATCAATAATGGTTTAAAGACATTTTTTTTAATTGGCTCACTAAAACAAACCCAATTGCTACATTTTCGTAAGAAATTCGTATAAAAGGAGACCTACAAGTCTATATATAACGAAGAAGCTAATATCAGCCAATATTTTTTAATTTATATGCCGCAAATATATCAAAATAAAAATAATAATTCAGGAATGATACTTAATCAACCTAAAATAACCAATAATCGGCGATTGCATTGTTCATGAAAATATATCAAGATGAATTTCGTCTTATAATTAAGAAAATTCCTCGAAGATCTTCCACAGTGCACTTGACCGAGTGATTGCCAGGTGTTTCTTGTGTTGGATTCCGAATCCGTCGTATATAAAGTAAAGGTTCGGAATTGAGAGATTTCTGGACTTAAGAGTTTGTTAAACCTTTCTTGAAGCTAGCACACATTATTTGAATATTATTACAATTTTATGAACGAACTTTAGCCTATATATGTTGAGGGGCCTCTGAGGGATAAGAAATATCGTGCCCCCCCCCCCCCCCCACCCGAGTATCTGCACTCGGTGCAGATTAAGCTCCCTGAAAAAAAAAAAACCCCTAATATTAAGGGGTGTTAATACAGAGATCTACAATCTCCGTACCAGACATTGGAAATGGTGCTTCGTCAGCAATGCCACAGGGCGTACAATGTTTGGACGTTGCTAGACCCAGATTAAGCAGGTGCTTTAGTCTTGCAACCCCTGTCATGAGTGCATTGTCTGCTCTTCTCCAAGAATTCCTTTTCGTTCTACTATTTCATAATAATAGACATCCCGTCTTAGCCCTATCACTCATCTCTCTCTCTCAGCTGAGGCTAGGGTTATGCCACAGAATGGTTGCTGATTTAGAAGAATGCAAGACTTGATACTTTATGACACCAGAATTCCCTCGAACCCATACAAGCTTTACTAGATAATTTCCAAAAGTTTTTTTTGTAACTATCGCTTAAATATAATATAAAATAGGAAAGTCTTTGAGAAAATAGGTTAATACCTGTAACAATAATTCCTGAATGATCTGGCAGGCCACCGTTGAAGTCCACATACTGATTCAAAACAAGATCCCCGGGTGCTTGGATGTTTGCACCGAATGTTGCATCCTTGCATTCTTTTAAGCAAATTTCATCAAATTCTTGGACAGGTGAGGAAGCATTTAGATCACTCCTTAGACCTGGGGAGAGGGGACACAAGGGGGAAATGTTTGGGGAATATTTCAGCCCATCAAGACATATTTCTTTTTTATTTGCTGTAGTAATTGATGCAGAGATTTTTGGTACGTCGAGGACTAATGGAGGAGATGTTTTTACTGGATTATCCAATAGTGATAAACTCTGACAAGTGTTGTTTTCACCTAGAAGTAAATCTTTTTGAAGAGGAATGATCGTATCTTTGCCGGTATTGTAAAGGTCATCGTTTGAAGGTATAACGGCTAACTCATCTTTGTTTCGTCCACTGACCGTGGATGGATAGCGCACTTCATCATGGGGCAGAGGAATGTTTGAGTAACTCCGAGTTGAGGCTTCCAACTTCGATTCACTAACATTACCTTCATCTTCAGAAGGGCTTAGCAGAGCACCAGAAGATGAATGACCGTCGGAAGTTAAATTAGCACTGCACAAAATGCTGTCAATATTAAAATGACAGTCACCCGTTTTATTCTCACTTGAACTTAGAGTTTCTATATGCTCACGATGGTCGCCATTAAAGTCATCTGAAGACATACCAGTTTCCGAAAATCTCATTGTTACATTATTAGATCAACTGTAAATACTACAAGTTATTCACGAATAGCGGAAGTTCATAGTGAATTTTGATACTTGAACAAACGTCACTTATGATTTTGACGAGAAAAGAATCGAGAAAGCGGGTTTTTGTACTTCTTTTATAGAAGATTTGTGCTATTATCGTTCGAGAACCGCAATTCGACAATTAGCGCCATCGAAAGCATATAACGACACCAACACTCTCGCTGTCGTGCGCTTACTGAACGTTTAACCAATCCAGAAAGACTGCTACTCCCACTCCCAGCCAACTGGACCCCACCAAGGCCTTGTAAACTACATGATTAAATTCTCTCTTGCCTGTAGGATTTCGTCTTGCAGGTGTTGGGTTAGGAGCGATGTCGGGGAACTCAATAATGAAAGCTGTTCGTCTTGTTTAGCCAGTGACTCTAAATACCTGCATTATTCCTCCTCTCCATTTGGTTAAGGTTATTTCCTCATAATCTCATGCTGCAGTTAAGCTTTTTATCAATGAAAAAGAAAAAAACAGTTCTTCCAGGTCACTGAAGCTATTAAAAGTTCAGCTTATCACGTTTATAATAAATAAATGCTCACATTAAAATAATAAAAAAAGTTAATATTTTATAAGTTCATTATTATTACAATTTTAATCTTGAAATCTATGCATGTATTTAAATAATTAATTTTTATGGTTAAAAAACTTTATATTTTTCTGCTGATTTTGTAATTTATAAATGTCTGTTATTAGCTAAAATTTTTTCACACAAAAGAAAATAATAAAAATAAAGCTAATGTTAATTTGTAGAATTCCAATGCCTTAAATGTAGGAGGAAAAATCTAAAATGTTATTTGATCTTTACTATAAATTCTTAAATGTACCAAAATTGTTAAACACTTATTTTGGTTTTACTGTATAATTATAAATAAATATTAAAGGAATAGAATACAAATATTCAGTATACTAATGTCAATTGTAGATTATATATATATATATATTTTTTTTTTTTTTTCTCCTCTCTA
>KZ806890.1:692985-703605 GCA_000696205.2 Oncopeltus fasciatus
ATATTATTATAAAAATCACTAATACTATGAGGTAATAGTACACTATATTTTACTAGTTTTTACCATAAAAGTTGAGAGTTCAGATTTAAATCCCTTTCATACTATTAAAAAAATATACTGTAATTTTATCTTAATGAGATAAAAGTTTAAATGATTACAGGCTTTCCCTTGACAAATAGAGAATTTCTGCTTTATACTTAATAAATTCCACTTACAAATGAAAGAATAAAGTAATTATTTTCATCCCAAAATAAATATTACATACACCTTTATGCGGAAAGAATGCATACCTAGGAATGCTGATTATTGTTATCAATTTTTAGGGTAATCAAATAGCTGAGACATACAATAGTTCAAGTGTCCATTCAAGTGAAGGTTGTTTTCTACTGATATTGAAGGGTTTTATCTTCTCCGAACGCTTACAGATTGTTAAGTTTTTTTTATCTAACAACTGTTCTTCTCTAACTCAAGGTACATAACCCTTATTCAAATAAAAATAGAGTTAATGATTTTATATTTATAAACAATACTGAGTCACAGATATGTTTGTCAGCTAGTATAGTCCCCTTTTAGTGCATTTAAAAAAATATCCTTAAATTCTGTGAAATTACTTTATTGTTCTTTCTTTTTGTTTCCTTGGTACTTTATTTGTTTTCCTTTATGTTTACAGGTAAAAAAAAAGAAACAAAAAAAAATCTTGATATTTATCCACTAGCAGGAAAATACAACGTAAAGCTGTCTGTGAGAGAAAAAAAAAACTGTTAGAGTAGATTTCAGCATTATTTATATGTCTGACCTTATGATTTGTAAAAAATGACTGATATGTATATTCCGTACACAATGCTTCTCTTCAGTCTCCTGTTGTATTCTAATCTCATTCCATAACATGCATTGATTCATTTATTTGCTCTCTTTGCGGTCTCATCTGGTTCCTTTGCCATTCTTGCCACTTGTTAGGTATGCTTTATTAAAGCCAATGAATTTAATCCACCTTACACCAGTTGTGG
This sequence comes from Oncopeltus fasciatus, assembly GCA_000696205.2. NCBI lineage: Eukaryota > Metazoa > Arthropoda > Insecta > Hemiptera > Lygaeidae > Oncopeltus > Oncopeltus fasciatus. The sequence continues at coordinate 693,993 of KZ806890.1, forward strand.
CGGATAAGTTCTCCAACATTGGAGGCAAAGAGACTTCTAAGGAGAATTTTAGATTAGAGCCCACCTAGTATAGAGGTCAACATGTCTGATTAGTGATCAGAAAATGCAAGTTTAAGTCCCACTGCAGTTTTAACTTTTTTTCTTTAAAATTTTCTGTACAGGAAGTACTCAATAATCATAAGACAGTGTGAAGAGAGAATTTCAATTGGTGATGTTCCCTTTTCTCCCTTCAGTAAATAGGTTTAAATATTTATTTTTAGTGTAAATCGAAAAAGAATTTATCTTTATTGGTATTCACCATTATTTCACTTTTCTTCATATCTTAGTATAAAATCTCATGTTCCACCCTGATGATTCCTCAAGAAACTCTAGACGATAGTTTAATAAAATAAAATTTTTTTCAGACCAATATATTTTTTTCCCAACATCACATAAAAAGAAATGTTTGGTCACATATGAAATTGATACATGAATATTAATTCTCATAATTATTTTATTCCACAAAAAAGTTTCTCATTTTAGAAAAACTTTCTTTCTTAAATTTAGTCCTTCTTTTGGAGTCAAAAGAGATTCCTTCTGCTTTTGCAATATGAGATTGTCTTTGGTTTTAACTACTTGGTACTAAAAAGCTGTAGATTAATCAAGAGCTAGGAGAACTTGAGTTGATGGCGGTAATCTTAAAATATCTTGGCAGAAAAGAAAATAGCAGAGGAAAAATTATATACCAAGTAAAATAACACTAAATTCAATGAATATGCGATTAATTTATAATACTGTCACAAAATTTAACAAGACTCACTAAAACCAAAGATGGGCCAGACCATAAACAATTTATCACTACTCCAGTGACATCTCTTTGTTTAATATAAATGTAAAAACTGTCCTATTGTGTGGTGTAGAGACATAAAGGTAACTGTTATCAAAAATCCATAATGGTAGTTTATTGGCCTCAATTTATTATGAATAATAAGCTCCTTTTCCGTATTGGACAGATATGCATCAACAGAGAAATACGGAAAAGGATAACTTGGATTGGTCAAATGTTCAGGGCATTATCACTATCACAAGGGAGGCACTAGAGTGGAATCTTCAGGATCAGTGAAAAGTTGGCAACCTCCGAAAATATGGGGGAACTCAGCCATGAAAGAAACAGAAAAAGTGGGACATTCCTAGACATTAGTGAAAGCTAAGGCTATGCTAAGGATTAGCTAAGTTAAGGGGTAGCTAAAGAGTAGCTAGGGCTAAGGTGTAGCTAAGCTAAGCTAAAGTATAGCTAAGGCTAAGGTGTGCTAAGGTCTTAACTGACCAGAATAAACCGAAAAACTTCATTCTGGTCCTATATTTTACTAGGGATTAAAGATGACCTCAAAAATATTAATTTTTTAAAGTTATTCGTTTAAAATTAGATATCTGAAAGTGGGTTGATTAGTTTCCAAGAAGTATTAAATTCTTTCAAGCCTCTTAAGAAAAAAAAATATGAAAGTGAACCCCTTAGTAGATAATTTAAAAAAAAAACAAAAAAACAGGTATTGAACCAATCAAATAAAATAAAATTTTCAGGGAACCAGTCTCTTTGGTCCTGTTACTTAACTGTCTGAGCCTCAAGTAGGTGATGTTGCTGAAGCAGTCAGCCAATTATAAGGAAAGCTTTACATGACACAAGGGAGCCAACCTTCCCTTCATAGCCCGATACAATAATTTGAATTACTAAAACTAATTTTTAAACAAAAAAATTTTTATTTTTGCCAAAATTTCAAGGCTAAGTAACAGAAGCATACAAACAAAATATAAAAAAAGGTCTGGTAAAAAAAATACAAATTATAAAAAATATGAAAGAAAATAAATGGAACAATAAGAGTGTGAATAATCATCCTTATAAATATATAAATAATTAGACTAAATACTGGTTATATCAAAGAGGAATTTATACATTGCAAACAATTTGAAAAGTATATATACTAATAGGGCTGAGGGAGGGAGAGAGTTTCCTGCTCTGGGATAACTAAATCCTCATGACTCAGAAGTATTATATGCAAAATTTAAAAAAGGAAACTGGAGGAGGGTGGGAGGAAGGTAAGGTCGGTAAGGGGAAAAATTTGATGTGAGTCATTTTACAAAGGGAAAGAAGGCTTGTCTTTAAGAATTAGGTGACCTGAGGTTTCTAGGAATGTCAAAATAGGAAAGTCAGTTGGTAAACTACTAAACTGCTATGAAGTAGTCTTATGGTAATTTTAAGATTTATACCAGAAATATAAACTTGTCAAAGATGAACATATGTCTGTCAGTAATAGTGTTTTGTGCTGTCGTGGTTTTATTATTTTAAATATCATACTGATGTGTTCTATTCATTTTTTGATGGGGTTTTTGTTTGTCCTATATATGCTGTGATTCGGTTGTGAGTAGTGCAAAGGATTTTATAAGTGTCAGTGTAGGGAATGATGTGTTTTAATTTTGTATATAAATTTTTCTCCTTTGATTTTTGCATTTAAGTTTATTTTTTGTTGGAAGTTTTTAATTAGTTATTTAGTTATCCTTGAACTAGATTTTACTCAAATATTTATATTATTGATTACACACACTCTTTTTGTTTTATTCATTTCTTTTCTTTTATATTTTGTTTTGTATATTTTTTTATTCTGACATTTGTATAGTTTTATATTTTATTGATTTTTTTTCTTTGTTACTAAGCCCTGAAGAAGACCTGAAATTTGGGCCAAAATTTACTTCATGGACCAAAACTTTATTGTTTAAAAACAATTTTTTATTTATTCAAATTCTAAGTCCAAATACCCGACCAATCCTTCCTCATATAGTTAAACAATTAACTATCTCCAAATTAAATTGAGAACTATTCTCTCTACATTAGAAATAATCTTCATATGCTTTCTATAACTATTTTCTCTTCATTTGCTTTCTTTAACTATTTAATAATAATGACTCAAATTATATTGTAATTTAATTAGTTATAAATTAAATTGTTAGATTGTAATGAAAATCGGTATATTTATATTATTTATTACAAACCTGTAAACTTTAACCTTCTGAAACATAGCCAAAATTCTTCAACAAAATGTTTCTAAGTTCATTTAGCTTTTTTAATCAATGATCACTACAATTATTTTTACTCATAAGCTAACTGTTAATGACTTCCTTCTCAATCATTTATTATTACTTTCCTTCTTTGACTTTACTATTGCTTGTCATCCCACTCATTTGCCTTTTTATGAGAACAAATTAATAAAGTGATTAAGGACCTATTGCTTCTTTACTTGCAAGTTAAGCATGCCATAGAGCAATGCAAGTTCAGTCTGTCCCTCTTAAACTGTTTTAAGAATCTTATAAATCGCCCAGCTTGTCATTTCCATTTGTTTATTGCCCCTAATTTAAAAAAGAAAACCAATACAAGCAGCTATTTCTAGATTTCATGTATATCTTAATTTACCCTTACAATATTAACAGTTTCGAGAGTTATAATATTTAAAATTTCTTTTGAGTTTATCTGTGAATCATAATGTAGCTATTATTTAACATAGCAAGCTAATAAAAAGGCATTTTCTTAATAAAAATGAGGCTAAAGGCATTTAAGCAATCCATTTGGTGGAAATGCTAGAGAGAACCACTCAGTCAGGTTCAAAAACTCTCAGGGGACAATTAATACACACCCTCTAGTTCATTGTATCAAAAAGCTGAGGGCTGCTCCACAAAATATTATCCTAACACCATAAGATTAGCAAATAAAACAGATTATTATGAAATAATTATATTTATTGCACATATAAAAAAAAAAAAGACTAGACAATAATCACAAGAATTAAAATGATCAAAAATACATAACATGTCAGTAATAAGAAGACAAAGTAATTTTATTATGGACAATTTTTTATTGGTTGGTTAATGTTCCAAAAAAAAAAAAAAAAAGTTTTATATTTTTAATTTTCAAAGAGTTCTAATTCAAAACTAAAGATATTTTGTATTTATTTTCCAGGAAAGCAAGGCAAATTGTTTAAGACAAATTATGTTTCTCATCCATTTTCTGCTTGTATCCATGGTATTACTAATGAAAAATTAATAATTCCTCATACATATAGTGAGCAAAATTACTTTTAAGAATAATGATGGGACAGTAAACAAAAATTTAGCTATTTTTTAGTATTTATTTCAGCACAACAGCTTTTGGGACCAATAATCCCATTATCAGGGATGATGATACCCTAATTTAATGAGGACGTGGAGTTCAGCTTAAGAGGGCTAGTTTGCTTGGATCACCAAAAAATCAGAAAACTGCCAAGATTAAATAAACACTAAAAAAGTGCTAAATTTGTTTCATTCTCTATCTACCTCATTACTATAAATAAATAAGTTTATAAAGAAAATTATTTGAAGATCATGAATTCTGGAAATGTAACAGGAAGTTAATTGGGAGTGGAATTTTAAATACAATTTCCTAGGACTACACCAGTAAATTCTTCCAAAAAAAAAACTGATCATTAGATTAAAGTGACAATAACATGGAAAAAAAAATTGACCATTAACATCCTTAAGTTTAACATAATATAACAGAGAAAATCAGAAAAAGATAATGAAAAGATAAATTATTAAAAAAAGTGTGCTTAAAAGACAAATTCTTAAAAAAATAGAGTAAATAGAGAAAAAAAAAACCCCTCCATGGAGGTTTCCATGGGAATGGGAGAGTAATACAATAATAAGTCATATAATAATAAAACAGATAATTATGATATTATTAATTCATAGCTATGAAAAAAATAAGTATTACTGGTCTATTTCTGGTAATTAATGGCTCCCTGAATGAAGTATAAATTCTGTAAATACAATAATATAGAGTAGTTAATCTCTGGGTCATTAAGAAGTATCTGTCTTAAATTAATTTATGAACCTGTAGTAAAATAAGTATCACAGACAAACATTTTTTTTTTAAAACAGTATCAAATATGTCTGTTGAAAAAACATTTCACAAATGATAAATGAAAATCAGTCTAATAGATAGCTCACTTTCTAAACCATGGAGGAGAATGTCGTACATATATATGTGTGTGTGTATATATATATATATATGTTGTTGTTTTTTTTGTTTGTTTTTTTCCAAAATTTGGTAAGTTAGCAGCAAAACAAAAACATTGACATACAATTGGCTAATTTGTTATACTTGTCAACAATAAAACATTTGATGTATATTCTATAATAATGTGATAAATTTATAACCTTATATTTATTTTAAAATGTATATTACAACAAGAGTTTTTAATCTAATAAAAGAAACATTTTAAGGTGAAAAAATGGTCACTATTGTAACAAAATATAATTTCAAAATATTTGTTATATCTATTCATAACACATCTTTAACTCAAAAGAAAATTGACACACAAAAAGTAATTATACATCAGGGCCTGAAATGTAGAGTTGAGTTATAAATCTTATTAATAGTTATAATCTATCAAGCGCATTTTAGGAATAAAGGGTTAGAATTTTTTTGAAATTGAAAAAAAAAATTAAATTAAAACTTTTTTGTAGAGAATTTTTTGGGGTTCGGTTAAGGTTGTTATTGTAGTATGTGTATTTGTCAATGTTTGTAGCGTCACATAATTTTTTAATTTGGCTGTTAAATTTTGTGATAAGTTCCAGTGTGAAATCTCTCTTGTTGTGGGTAAGGGTCTATGTGGTTCTGTCAGAAAATAAAGATTACATTCTTTTGGTGTAGTCAGTTTTGTCCATTAAAACAAAAAAAAAAAAAAATACTGATTATTGCCACAAAGATTTATTGCCTTTGTTGGCGCTGGTTACTATGTTATTGTTCATTAGGTTTTTCAGTAATTTACAGGCATTCATGAGGTCTGAGGGAAATTTGGAATAAAAATAAAAATATAGTCAAATTTTTAAAATTTTTGAATACCAACATACCAATATATATATATATATTTTTTTTTTCTTTTTTTTTTTTTCATTTTATAATCACAGCACTATATAGAAAGGGTACAAGTTCTTGTTAAATAACAGCCACTGAAACTGTGGGAAAAAATTACACCTAACCATTTAAGAGCTCAGATTGAAAGAATGAAATATTCCTACACTCTTAGTAAGAACTATTAAATTATTAAAATTGTAAAATAAAAATTTGAGGAGATGAAATGAGAAGTTTATTAACAAGGGAATAATGGAGATATATAATGATATTAGATAAAGACTGCTTATGCGAGTGATGCCAAGGTTGACCCTGCGGTAATCTACCAATGACACAAAACTTAAATTTAGAATTTATTAGATCTGTATTCTAATTTAATGGTTTACTTATCTTGAAAGTTGTGGGACCCTAAGAGAAAAAGTAAGACCACATAGCTGTGTGTCAAGATAAAAGGCATTCCCTCATTGAGTAAAGTGTAACAAGTTCAATCCCATGTGGAGCAATATGCTATTTTCACAAAAAAAAAATTTAGTAATTATCAGATGGGAAAATTAATTTTAAAATCTTAGTATATTTTGAAATATAATCCTACTATGATCCTTGGTCAATCCAATCCCATGAACAGCCTTCATTTCAACAACAGAAATTCAGTTGCTGCATTATTTACTACTTATTAGGTTTGATTGTCAATGATATGTCAATAGAATTTATTTTTAAGAAAAAAGGGATATTTTAATGAACAAAATTAATTAAGATTCTGATTTAAAAATTGAATATCTACAAATAGTAATGTATAATATTTATATAATACACCATATTCTATTTATATTAAAATATTTATATAATACACAATATTATATTTATATTGTCAGAATCAAAATTAATCTAGTTAAATAGAAGTAATTGAATAAATCAAATTATTTTATACAGAAATTAACTAGAAATATAATCAAAACACATAGCTTTTCTAGAAAAAATAAGCTAAAGAAGTTAACATAAAGTTATAATGACTAGAAATAAATCTATAATCCCAATTTTAAACTAGCCTATCTATAGCAAACTACTTTAATAACTCATAGATATATGAAAGACAAAGCACATCTAAAATTAAAATTATGAAAAGAATTTAATAATATAGGCATCATCACAATCTATATTAAAATTCATTTTAAATAGGAAATTAAATTAAGAAAAAAAAATTTTAACATCATTAACATTTATATACTTCAGAATAGAATATATAAATGTTAATGGTGTATATAAATTATGGTATATAAATTATATATCTAACTTATATAGATATACATATGGTTTATAAGTTTTGGATTCATCTGTATTGGGCTTTCTAGAAACCCAAGAACTTCCTCAAAACAAGCCACCAGGGAATATGTTGTGAATACAGGACCATGGCATTTTTAACTAATCTGAGTATTTCTACCTGTCATAGTTCTTGGATTATAATGGGATATGCACCTAGATAAACATCTTAATNAAAAAAAAAAAAAAAAAAAAAAAAAAAAAAAAAAAAAAAAAAAAAAAAAAAAAAAAAAAAAAATCAAAATCTAAGAGAGGAATAAATTTAAATAATTTAATTTTGGCAGTAAAGAATATTAAAAAAAAAGTTATAATTTTTCTCTTAAATAAATATAGTGGGTTTGGAAAGGCTGTGATATCTTATAAAAATCAAAAGATATCTCAATTATTAAGTTAGAGGGCAATCCTTTCTTATATAAAAAATTTTGGTCAATCAAAAAAATAAATAAATAAAAATGAAAGTTTTTTCTCAAAATATAGTAATACTAAAATATATTTCAAGTATATAATTTCTATGAGTAATATAAATTTACTCCCAATGTAAAAAATTGTATAAAAGATTTTTAAGCAAAAGAGCAGTAGAAATCTGGAATCATTTTTTGTATAAAATAGAGCCAATATTAGAATATCACAGGCATGTATAATTTTTTGTGACATTAACACAAACAATTCCTTAAAGATATAAGAAATGAAGTAGTAATTGCTTAAAATATTACTACAAAATTTATTCAGTATTTACAATTGATACACAAGCAAAGCAAATATAAAAGATAAAACTCTCCTTTAATTTTTATTTTTCAAATTTGGTACCAAAAAGTTATCGATTGTAATAATGAATCTCAATAGCTTCAGTATTAAGATATATAGCCAATTTTGTATCAACATGTATGACACTTGTATGATCTAATTCTACCTCATATAAGCAGCCAACAGTTTTTAAATCAATTAGATATCCCATGTCATATGCTCCCCAATCTTTTCGAGTTACAACATACAACAAGTCACGCCCAATAAAGTGAATTCTGGCTTGAGCTATAGGATCAAGTGAATTAAGATCCAAATCGACTTTAGACTTCCTGTCTAAATCATACAATGAAACAAAGACTCTTTGTCCAAACTTATCATTTGCAACAGATGCAAATCTACTGCCGTGCAAAGCAACCTCGAGCCCAAAAGGTCGAGAGGTATGGAATTCAGAATAAGGGCACTTTCTGGACCATACTTTAAAAATGTAATAACGCCCTGAATGAAACTCTTCACTTACTAAAGCTACAATTATATCCTTATTAGATTTAATGCTAACTATCGAAGATGGAAATAAATCTAAGTCCATATAATTCCCATTAGAATCAATACCAGTTACAGTTTGCCTTCCTGTACCTACATAAACACGATAGCTATCATGTAACAAAAATGACAATGATTCAACTTTAAAAGTGTGCATTGAAGAATTCCGAAGAGAATAAACAAAAAGAGAACTGTCATACAATATACATACAGCGTCTTCTATCATAGCATGTCTTACAAAAGCTATTTCAGAAGTATAATTTTGTCTAGTAAATACATAAGATCCGTCATGAGGAACCAAGAACCCTTCTACAAGGAATCCATCATTTTTAGAAAAAATGGTAAAGACATCACCTTGTTTAACAATAATATGTTCTTTTGTTACTCCTAAACCCAGCACTGGCTCTTCAATAATCAAATCAACTGTTTGTATAAAACGAGTTCTATCGGACAAGTCATATACAAACAAAACTCCCAACTCATCAGTGTAAACAAGTGTTGTTCCATGGATAGCAACAACTGTTGTATCCATAGTTGCGATAATATGAACAGATTTTCTATTTTGTCGCCAGTTTTGAATTCTTCTCATACATTGAAAAGAAAAAGCATAAGCCCAAGGAGATACATCATCCAATTCATTATCTGAAATTAAAAAAAAAAATATTAATTTATAATAATTATATTGCTAATATTTCTTAACTTGGAGTAAAACTAATCTCTTAAGATATTTTTAAATTTAAAAAACAAAAAATCAAGTTGTTAAATGATCTCATGCAAGATTAATTTAATATATGCCATGCTTTCCCATTCCAATGACATAAAGAACATGGAAATACTACTTAAATTACCTAAGTCCAACATTGAGCATTTGATCACTCCCTAATACAAGGAAGCTTTGAGAACCGGTTGTCAAATTTTAGCCTTATTATATATATATATATATATATATATATGTACTTATGTATGTATAAAATATGTAAGATTAGATGGGGGAAAGAGTTTCGTAAAAGCACAAAATGGAAAAAAAATTTCTTTAATTTTTTCTTTTTTTGTGTTCATTACACTCTTTATAAAGTAAAAATATCTCATGCAGTT
>KZ806890.1:704399-714503 GCA_000696205.2 Oncopeltus fasciatus
TAATATATTAATGATTGAACTTTGATGATTGAAGCACTATTCCAAAATTCAGCTTAGTATAATAAATAAAAATAGCACAAAAGCTAAGAATCTTCATTCTTTAATTTAAAATTTTTTTTCTATAAATTCATTAGTTTTTGTTACTAACAAAAACAGATGTGTTCTTGGTGAGTTCACATCTTTAAATTTATTTAACATGCATAATATGCACAGAAAAAAAAAGTCAGTTCAAAAATTTGTCTGAAAGTAACCAGTGCATTAATTTATTTGGATGAAATATAAAATATAAATTTAAAAAAAAATGCATTTGATCAAAAGTATCCAAATAAACAAAAATAGAACTTTTTAAACACACCTATAAACATTTATAGTAAAATAGAAGTAAACATACCTTGAAATTCAGGAGTGATAGGAGGAAAGGCTGAGATTGGTACACTAACACCATCTCGAAGACAGATCCTTTTCCAGAGGGAATCAACATTTGCATAATACCTCCAAATTTTGCACACAGAACTACATGACCCCAGATCAGAAGGGCTAAGATACTTGAATATTTCTAGTGAGATTTCAGGCGGGAGATTTCCGATTATATCCATCACCTGTGGTAGCTGAAACATAGTAGGACAGTGTGTACTTAGATTCAGGAAGGAGGAAATACACAAGATTTTTTCACTCTGGCCAGCCCTAAAAATAGCCCTCTGTTATTGTTATGAGGAGGTTGCAACATGTTTCATGTCAAGGGCAGTCAAGGCCTAAATACTCATGACATTTAATTTGATTTTTAAAAGTCAAGCAACCTATTACCACACTCTTGATACAAAGAAAAGGTGACATTAACTCATAAAAAATGTAATTAATAAATAGTAAATCTATTGTTTCCCAAATGATTAATTTTCCATAAAAATGGTATTCCTAAATAACGGAATAAATGACAGTATAACATTTTAAAATCAAAAAGTAAATTGCCCTTTAATGCTCTGTTTTGTTAATTTGATTAAACTTATCCAAATAATATTGGTATGGTCAAGATTAAGATTACAAAGTAATAAAAAAAAAGCCTACAATAATTTTGTCATTATAATTAATATTTTAGCAATGGCATCAATTTTATTTAATAATTATGCAAATTGTATAGTTTTTGTTTTTCTTATGATATTGTACCTCAACAGTGCTGGAGATGGCTTACAGTGTCAACAGATATTAAAAAAATACTTTTTTTTTTAAATTGTATTTTTTTAAAATTAACTTTGACCAAAACCAAACAAATTCTCTACTAATAATCTCCATGGTCAAAAACTCTCCATTTGAACTAATATATTTTTTTTTAATTTACCGAATTATTAACTGATATGTTCATCAAAAATTGGTAACCTAATGGACTATAATATTCCTATTGCCTGCCTAAGAACATTATAAACTTTCTAATTATATTAAATCAATATAAAATATTATTGCAGTACATGTATGCAGGTTTATGTTTCTGTTTACATGCATGTGTGTGTGTGAGTGTGTTTACAGATGTATTAGAACTAATAAATTAATTAAAACCAATAATGACTAGTATTAACTAAATAACTATAGTATTAACTATTAATATGTAGTAATATATAAGATTGATGAAGAATTTAAATGCTTTTCAAAAGTAACTTCATGCTACCATCATATAGTTGTCTGCATTTTACAAAGTCTGCTAAAAGTAACTTCTTGTACATGCACTCATNTTAATTTTAAGTAATTTCATAATTTATTCCTTTTTTAAATAATCTAGAATGTTTTCATAGCATTTGGGTAAAAAAAAAAGTTCAAAACTAAATATTCTATTTATGACTACCATTGTAAGCTTCAAATTAACTATTATGCGCCTAATTTGAATCTTTCACCTTATCTTTCTTTCTTTTCGCACTCCTGCATTTTCAATTTTCATTAAAGGGCTCTGATTGTAAGAGAAAGGTTTTGAAGTTTCGATAGTAATTTAACAGTACATTTCAATTCAAGCATATTTGCAGTTTTGTGCTAGAATAAAATTAAATAAAAAAATGAAATACTGACAGCATCAAATATAATTTTGAGCAATTCTTCAAAATGTTCATATATTTTCAATTTATTTTGATGTAAACATATTTGTTTACAGTAATAATGTTCTATATTGCTCAATGCACATGCAACAACCCAAATTTACTTTAACAGAATAATTTATCACTTAACTAGTTAACAACCAATGTATGGTTATAAGTTTTTCTAAACAACCAATGCATTTAATTTTTATTTAATTAAATGCACTACAACAATTTAAGTGATAGATTTACATAAAAGCAAGTAAAATATATAAAATAGTGGTTGAAATAGAATTTTAAAAAAAATCAATCTACATCCGAAGGAAATTAATTCCGCTAAGTGATAAATAAAGGAACATCGTGCATTAAAAGCAACCCAGGCATGACAAAATATTTCCAACACAAACTGATGCATAAGCCATTAAATCTTCTCATCGCATTAAAAAAAAGATTAGCAATACTGAAATTCCCTTGGCAGTAAACCTCTCTGCAAGACTGTTGACACTTTAGTGAGGTTTTCCGACTATAGAGGGTTCATTGAGCCCTGCAAGAAATATCATCCCTCTGACATACTTCAGTAGATGTCTTCTTAAGTCGTAAATCTGCAAAACAAGATAGCAGACATTAGAGAGAGACGGCCACGTGTTGTAAAACAAATGTATAAACGGAAGGAAAAAGAATGCTCTTGACAGCTCCGCGATTCACTGGGCTAAGGTAGAAGGGGAAAGCGCCTCGGAGGAGTGCTGATGCCGCCACAAATTATAATGAGAAATAGTTAGTAATGTAACAGGGCGCATGTTGTATTATTATCTGTAAAGGAACGCATACGTCAGAGTATTTTAAAACAACCCAGACGAAAGTATGAGCCAAGTTTTCCACCCCCTCCCCCCACATTTCTCATTTGAATTGTTTATTACATCAATCTTATATCTAAAATAATTGAGAAAATTTAATTTTTAATTCAACTCTCTCTGGTTCTTAACAATAAAATATAAATAAATAAATTAGAAAAGTTTATGAAAGATTTTATATCACATAAAGTCAGAAAAAAAAAATTAATATATGCCTAATCGATTAGAATGAAGGACTGTTTTTGGAAAGAGCTCTACTCTGTAGTGGTTACTGTTTTGTTTCCAATTGAAATAAAATAAGAAATGTCACGAAAAGAACGCCTTTCTGGAGATGAATTCGTACGTTAAAACTCATATTATCTGTTAAAATTATGCAATTGCTTATAATAATTATATGGCACACATTATTCCTTGCTTCAGAGAGCTACGCAAGAAAAATGCAATAGGACAATTGCTTCTGCCCTAGCTGGAATACTCAGAATGAGCTTGGAATCAGAATTTCGTTCGAAATGCTTTACACTAATGAAGGTAATAACAAATTAATTTTAATTTTGAAGTGATATGTCAAGCTATATTAAATAAAAACTAATTCTAATTTCTAAGCCGTAAAATTAAAAATTATAGTAGAAGAAAACCCTCATATCTAAATGTGAAATTTAGCTATGAAACTACTAAACCACTTATTTTATCAATAAACTAATCTGTGTTGAGTTTGAAACCCTAAACTAAATCGCACTTGATATTTCAGGGAATCTCCCACTCCTAATCTAATGAGTGCCTGATCAATCTGACTCAACAATGAACTGGTTTTTTTTTTTTTACAATTTAAAGCAATATGCAAGTTTTATTAAGAACTGAAAGGATAAGAGGCATTATCTACAAAAGTTTCAAAGGATATGTCATGAGAATAACTCAATCGCTATATTCCTTGCTAATTGCTAAATAATGGCTGTGTTCGCTGATGAGCAAAATAGGACCAATAGAGGTTGGGATTTAATGAAATTGTCAAGCTTGATTAATAAAAATTTTCCATGGAGGGGATATGAAATTTATGAAACTCAACAGAATATGTTTATAACTGATTTAATTATAATAATTATTGATAATTTATATAATAATTATTTTAGGAATGTCATTATAAAATTGAATAGTTAGGAGTGGGAAATGTAATTAATTGGGATCAGTACACTAAATTTTAATATTACATCCTTGAAGTTTCAAGCAGCTGTTATTTCTACATAAAATTTATAATGACTCTCCGAAAAGAGAAGCTGATTTCGATGACATGCTAAATGGGCCAATAGGAGTATGGAATTCTGAACGGTAGATCAAAGGTAGTGTAGAAACTAAATAAATGAAAAACAGTATAAGGCTAGGTTACGTCACATTAGCGACTGTTTGGATTTGCCTTGATAATCCACTTTAATTAACGTTAAATGAAAGTTATATTTTTCGAGATATAAGCTCAGGTGCTTACTCCCTTTCCCTGGCGTGGCCCCATGGAATGAGGATAGTTGGTATCTCTATCGACTAACTAATCTAAAAAAAAAAAAAAATTATCTTCCTTCCATTGCTCCCTTCAAAAACTTTCTTCTGAGTTCTTGAGTATATCCTAAGTATTATAAAGTTATGGTTGTGTGTTGCGGGGATGGGATTTTGTGTAATTATAATCTATAAATCACTGCACAGCATTAATATTTATTTTCAGGTAGACAATACTAATGATTTTGAAACATCTGTAAAAAAGGAGTTAGACAAGCTATCACTTCTTATTAATAAAGAACAAAATCCCGAGCAGATGACGTCAACACCGCCTCACGAAGTTCATTCTACGAATATATCACTAGCAGCAGCAGATGAACTTGAATGGGAAATCAGCAATGCTAAGTCTAGAAGAAAAGAAGATCAAATTGATTTTAAGAACGAATTGCCACAAGGTGTAAGTAATATTAAAACGAATTTTCTTTTTTGGAAAACGCTAAAATTTTGTGGGGGTGTTTCCAATATTGAAAAACCAGGTTATTTTGAAGGTATTTTTATACTAAGATCTGTTGACTCAGGTGGTGCTTAAGCCATTTCCATCTTCAATAAATTATAAACCATTTATGAATGTTTTTAGTGCCATGTGGGTAATATTATTTTATATTTTAATTGTTCTGTTATAGACAGCGTAGCCAAACAAAATGCTAATTGTTGCTGCTAATCTGATGAAACAAAAGAAATAAATGATCCCCTAATGTCCCGTTCTAGGAACTATCACAAATATTAGCTCCTTACTCTTTATAGTAAGTAATATATATAATTTAAAAAAAAAAAAAAAAACTTAGGGAATTAAACGTTTGATTATATTTACCTGAAAAGGCATAAAAAAATCGAATAAAAATGTATTTTGAGATCTATTAAAGATATCCTTCATGTTGCTTTAAAATGATGACTAATTGTCTATATTGTTGAAGAATATATATATTATACAAAAGCGTTCAAGGGAAGACAGGCCAAATGTGTTAGTTTCGTACACATGTGTTAGTTTCGTACACATGTGTTAGTCTCGTGCCTGTGTTCTTCTGGAACTACCTAGAATTGCTTCTCGAAAGATCTCGCACTTTCTACCTTTTAGAGCAAGTCAGACAGAAAGTGACGTCAGCGACAGTGATTCAGATCACATCGGGCAGTGATAGTTGACTTTTATTAGTGTTTAGTGCTGCTCTGTAATTTGAAAGTATTTTTATTTTAGTTGTAAGTAATTTTGTTAATTTTTGTTGGTTTACAAGGTAGTTTTTATTTTATAGTTAGTATATGCTAATTACTTATTTTCTTCACCTTATTAATGAGATTTAGTTGTAATTGTTGAGATAAAACAAACCCTCTTTATCAGATCGATACACAGTCACTAAACCTATACAGGCAGATACTCAAGAGTAGGTAACTTGCTTGAAAGAGTGGGCACCAAGAAGATCATTAAAGAGATGGAGGCTTAATATGTCATCGATCCATCAAATAGTCCTTGGATGTCCACAGTATTATTATTAAAGAAGTAGGATAGATCTATAAGGTTCTACGTGGCCTATCGCTTCCTTAAGAACTTTACCAAAAATGACAGTATCTCCCTTTCCCACGATACACGACACATTTGAACACTTTTTTAGAGGAGTGCCAGAGGTTTTCGACTTTAGACCTTAGGCAGTTAGGCTTGACAAAAAGAAGATAACGCATATAGCGTCAGCCAGGACTGGGGCTATTGACAGTTTGGACTCAGTAATGTCCCTGCGATGTTAGATCGGCTGAAGAAAAAATATCTTGGGTTGCTTAAAGTAGTTTTTGGGATGCTTATCTTGTATACCTGGATGACAATATGCTCAGCAGGTCCTTCACTAATCAACTAAAGAATCTGGAAGAAGACAGGCGAGATGGCTTCCTTTCAACAAAATTCAAGCAGAAGAAATGAAAAATTAACTACTTTTAGCGTATTAATCTGAAGCTGAAGACAAGTTTTTACTCGACACCGATACCAGCAAAGCTGCGATCGGAAGCATCCTCTCCCAACCTCAAGACAGTGAAGAAAAAGTCATGGGGTATTTTAATATGGCTCTCTCAGTTCCCAAACCCAATCACTGTGCAACAAGAGAGACGTTACTAACGTTTACTTCTTCCTTTACATTAAGAAGTAAAAGTCAGTTACTGGACGTTTATTGGATTTTAAAGTCCATTAAAACACTTTCATAAATGCAAGAATGCCATTTTTTTTTCCTTTGATTAGATCATAAACCCAACATTAAGATATAGTAAAGAGGCCATCAAATACGAAAGTGGGATGATTCGTACTAGATCGGCATAAAATGTAATTTATAATATTTATGGTCCATAGCAATTTTATGCTAAAAGCTATTAAGTAATTTTAAAATACAATTTGGTGGGCCTATCTCTTTTTAAACCTTTCTATTTTTGAAGCAAATGTGCTATTTTAGCTTTATTATACAAGCCAATACTTGACTTCTTTAAGGAGTATTGTTGTGAGATTTTCACTTACTACTTAATGTTAATAGTGGTTTTTACTGCTATTAACATTAAGTAATTGTTAATATCTACTTTATTATAATTCTAACGACAAAGATGTATAGACTATATTAGGTGGAAAATGTAATTTCCTAACATTTAACTATTTCATTATTTTATTTTTGAATTGAGTTTCATAGCAATAAGCTTAATTCTTTGGCTGATATGGGACAAGAACTATTTTAAATCGAATTTCAGGGGCTGAATAAATCTGTATGCTCATACTTTTTGGCTTCAAAAGATTTACATTTAAATTTTGAATTGGTAAAAAATTAGAGCTACTTAGTCAATATTTTCCTAATTTACAGAGTGAGTAAAAGGAGAGACAGTGCTGCAGCATATCTGTAGTACATAGGGATATCAAGTTTCTAATAGTTCATTTTTGCCACACGTGCCCACGCACAATTGTATGAACCTGATACATACCAAACTTCTGCCTATATTTTTATGTTAGATATGTAAGTATTACATTTAATTTCTACGTTATAGTACCGTAAGAAATTTTAAAGCACAACCTAGTTGTCCAAATTTGAGTCAAAATTATAGATACCTGGACTTAGCATCTAAAAGAAATGGTAATAATAAACCTAGTAAGAAACATTATGAAGATATCGATATTTTTTTCAAGTTTCTTTATGGCTGCTGGAAATCTTAGTAACCGAGTTAGTTGGGGTTTTCCCTCTACATTAAACCACCAGTATATTGTAAAAGCGGTACAACAATCTAGGTAGCCCTAAACTGAATATTGCACTTTTGGCCCATAACTGCCCTCTTTTGGAGGCCTTAAGTAGCCTCCAAATTTGAAAATATTGCATATTCGTTAAACAAAGCATTCAATATAAAGGATCAAAATAATTCATCAAAGATAATTATGCAGAGTTACTTTTAAATTCTTCTATTGAGCAAATATAAATGATTTCCATGTTCTATAGATTGAAGAACCATTAGAGCAAAACAGAGGAGCAGAAGCAGAAGACATTGTGCATGCTGATGCAATTTGGCATTGAAGCTAAACTGTCAGTATTTATTTAAATAATTGTACTTATCAGCAAAATTAATTCCTAAAACTTGTCTTATGAAAGTATTGATATTTAAAATATTAGTTAAATAATTATATATTCAACTTTATTTAATAATATTACTTTATAACTTAAAACAAAAAAATGTTATAAAAACTATGTAATTTTGTTTGTTACATTATACAAATACATTAATTTTATTAATTTCTACATCAAATTATTAATAAGCTTGTGGTGATATCTTTTCTAGTTATCATGTTTGGATATTGTTCTCGAATCGCCTGATCCAATCATAAGTTAGTAACAGTAAGCCAGTTCAAGCAGCTTATGATGAATGATTCCTTTTCAATCCCATCTAACACTTTGTGCCACCTTCCTAGGTTGAATTAAATGTATGAAATGGTAAATAACAATTTTTTTTAGTGCAAGGGACTTTTTTTATTTTGTTCCCTTGCACTAAAAAGTGTTGAAATTTATGTGGGATCAATACCATAAAAATAATATTTATAAAGGTAAATAACAATGAGTATTATTTTCAAGAAGATAAATTTTTAAATTTAGTTGTATTAATGTTTAAATTGAATCATCTCCCATATGACTTGATGTTTATACAAGGCCATAACTAGTATGGTATGGTAATTTTTATATTTGAAATAATTTTTTAAATTTTTGTTTCTTAATTTCAGTATTCATTCTGAATTTATGATATTTTTGAATTAAACTAACTAAAATGCATAACTAAATGCAATTTTATATCAAAAGTAATTAATTTTATCACCAATGAGCAGTTCTTTAATTTAATTTGAGATAATATTGAATATAAAGCTAGTTATTTACAGTAATTTAGTGTTTGGAATATTTCTTAATTAACAATTTTTCCACTTCTGTGAAAGAAAGATGTAGTAGTAATTCAAATTATAAGAATGTTTCAACAAGCTTTTGTAATGTAATTTTATTAAATATCTTTTTAAAAAAACCTGAATTCCTTTCATTTGTTCTCAGAGATTTCCACGGTCTGAGTCAATATTCATATTTTCTTCTGGTTTGGACACAGTGTCATTTTATTTTAAACAACCAAGCTATTGTTCATCATGCTTTGAGCTTCTTCAGGGTTACAATAGAAATGAGGAAA
The DNA here is from genome assembly GCA_000696205.2 of Oncopeltus fasciatus. Lineage (NCBI taxonomy): Eukaryota > Metazoa > Arthropoda > Insecta > Hemiptera > Lygaeidae > Oncopeltus > Oncopeltus fasciatus. Next base: position 713,509 of record KZ806890.1, read on the forward strand.
GAGGAGAAGGACAAAGGGTATTTATTAAAGGGTGTTTGATAATTTATATGGCTTCTCTAATAGTCCTCTCTCGGTAGTTGTCTATCTTGGCTAGTACGTACCTTGGTGTCTTCGAAGGGAATTTGTGGTTGGTGTAGTGGAAATGTTCAGAGAAAGGACTATTAGAGAAGCAATAGAAATTATCAAATACCCTAACATCAACAAAGAGGACGGATACAAACTCAGCAAAAACTGGCACCCAGCATTAACCAACCAAAAGAAATAGACTTCACAGTCCAATGACAATCCTCCAAATTCTCCTGGGGCAGATTCTGGACAGACGGGTTCCGGACTATGGAAAGGCAGGCTTTGGTCACACTATCATAATCCACTGATATAAATACCCTTTGTCCTTCTCCTCTTTCCACATTTCTATTGTAACCCTGAACAAGCTCAGAGTATGATGAGCAAAAGCTTAATTGTTAGAAATAAAATGACACAGTCCAAACCTGAAGAAGAAAATATGAATATTCCTTTCATTTATACTGAAAAGATTAAGAAAATAATGGATATTTTTAATACAGTTTTTAAATTGAGATTTTTTAAGATTTTAAATTTATTAGCATGCATTTTCCATTATTTATCATCTAACAAAATGAATTTAAGCAACCTTCCAAGTAGAAGACTTAGCAAATATTTTCTAAATTAGATTCAGGCTTCTCCTTATTATAATTCAAATAAGGGACACATATTTTGTATAAATAAATCACTTTTTATGGAAGAGTTATTAAAGAAAATCAATATATTTTATCATTCTTTCTGGACAAATCAATTGATAGCCCATGGGATCCTTTCAGGTAGAGCAATACTGGCTCTGTGGGTTCAAATTCCACCCTTAGCAAGCTTTTATCAGAAAATAAAAACTTACAGAGCTATGTTTATATGAACAGGATGACAAGGTGATAGATAGCACTTCCTCCATGACCTTAAATTGTCAAAAGGTAGGTTATAAAAAA
>KZ806890.1:714602-739601 GCA_000696205.2 Oncopeltus fasciatus
ATATATATATTTCATATGTTAAGTCAAAAGATCTCTAGTAAAACATTAAAATCAATATGAAATAGCATCACATGATATTTAGATTTAACCCATTCGGCTGTCATTTTTTTCTTTTTCGCTTAATTTTCATACTTGATATGTTAGATATATTGATAAATTTTTTTTTTTTTATATTAAACTGACTATTGAGTATTTTTATTTGCTGTTGCATAAAACATTTTTATGTATGATAGGCAAACATAAAAATTATAGATACCTGGACTTACAAACATCCAAGCAATATTTCTTAATATAAGAAAAAATAAAAATAAAATTGGACAGATTCTTAAAATATGTTTGGACAAAAATATTATTTAATTGACTCTTATAAGAATAAAGTTATTGATGATATCAAATAATCCTGTTGATTACACAAATTGCACAAGGATAAAAAATAAAATAAACAAAAATCTGCTTAAATTAAGCTCTGCTGTATTTGTTTAAATATAACATATGGTAAAATATAGGAAAAGAAATGATTAAATTTCTATTATTTTTACTTAATGGTACATATATATTTTTGTGCAAAAATTAATTTGTTATCAGTCTAAACAAAGGGATATGAGAAGGATATAAATAATTATCAGCATAGATAAATTATTTCAAATTATAAAATATTTAATACAATAAGATTTACAATGCATTAATTCTAATGGACGAATTAAATAAATACAAACCTCAGAGGCTGTTAATTAACTTTACAAAGAAACATAAACTATAATCAGGTAATAATCTTATTTTGATTTGAATGTATACCTCAGATTGAAGTAAACTATCTGGGCACTTCAAGATTTTCCAAAGACACTACTTCATTAAGAGATGATAAAGATTGTCTTAAAATCTTTTTTTAAATAGAATACTCTAAGTCTTTTGAAAATCGGGCAATACATGACTATGTAAATAAATATTTTTCCTAAGGAAATTTTCACACATGGAGTTTAGCATATAATTGAAATTAAAAAATTATTTTGAAATACAAAATATAAAAAAAATTAGCAAGTGTTTTAAATTTTTTTAGAGAAAAATTTAAAAGAAATATTATACTACTTATAATTTTTGGATACAAATTTGAACTACTAAAAGAATCACAGAAAGATCGTAAAATGAAAGAATCATATAATGAAAATATGCTAAGCTAAATTCTAGCTAAGATCAATTAAACACATTCCATTTTAAATAATCTAAAAGGTTATTTCCACCACCAATGAATATAGAACTGTCATACCTTCCCTTGTCTGTCTTCATTGGTTTCCATTTTTATTTTACATTCCATTTTTTCTGGGACCTATTTTCAGCCTTGCTAACTTTAAATTTTAGGAGTCTAATAAATGAAATTATTTGAAAATTGAACATATACAGAAGTTTCTATAACTAAATAATAATTAGTAGTCAAACAATTTCAAACATAACTTAACAATATTTACAAATCATATTAAAAGAAAAATTACAATGACAAACAAATTAATAGATACATACAATAACGTGTCCTTAAAATGTAGCTTTAACCAAGAAATAATAAGAATAAAAGAATGAAGTTTTGGCATTCAATGAGTACTAAATATCACAGCCTGTTATCTTTAGAAGTTAAAATTCAGCAAGCTACATTTGTAGGGAAAAAAAATTTAGAAAATTGCCCGATGAGAGAGGCACATAAGGTAGATTACTAAGTGCAAAAATAGGGACAGAAAAAATATCTCCATCTACCATGCTTATAACAATTAAGCAAAAAATAACAGGGAATACTATCATTAAACACTTCTCAGGCAAACTATGAAAGACTAATTCTTGCCTAATGATTAACTGATACATTGATGAAAACACATTAAGAATATGACTGTTGTTAAAAAAATAATTGTGTTGCAGTCAAATTATTGCTTTTTAGACAAATATTTTCCTTTTTCTTTCCTAGCCTATTGAGCATTCCTCAAAGACACATCCATTTTAATGACTCCCATTTAAAAAAACTCATGTTCCACTAAAGATGATAATTCTCTAATTTTGACTTTCAAGACCTTTTAAAATGACCATAACAGTTCTAATTCCAGCAAATATTAGAAAAAAATTAAATAACTAATTTGACACAAAATTACAAACTATATTTTATAGTTGATTCTGGGTTTGTTTTCAAGAGAGACATTAAGGTAAGAAGAGATAGCTCCAATGAAATTTTTTTTTTGTTAATTAAATTAAACTCTTAATTCACCTGATACATATTAAGCTTCAAAGTTATAATGACCCCCTCTATAAAAACCATTCTGAATTTTTCATTTTTCACGGCAGCCCCTTCTAGACCTGCTTATGCACATAATAAATAATTATATATATTTCACAACTTTTTCAAAGACCTATTTGCATATTAAAATTCTATATAAATCGTAACCAAAATGTATATGTAAGATATACAAAATTGCTAATTAACACCAAGCTAACTAAGAATTGTAGCTCTCACCTTTTTTGGCAAACCATTTATTCTTAAAATATTTGGGGGAATATTTTAAAAATTGAATTAGATCATGAGTTTAAGATTGTCTCAATTAAATGGGATTGGTCTTTTAAAGGACTTTCAGAAAAACTACACTAATATACCAATAATATTTTCAAAATCCATGACAAAAACAACATTCACAAAAAGACACAATAAATATATAGTTTGAAGGGAAGTTTAAAAAATTAGAAAGAAAAAATGTAGGAAAATAAAGATTCCTTTATTTCTCTTAAGGTTTTCATTACTCTACTAACTAAATTTTTTTTAACCCTTTAAGTCAAAGTTTATAAATGATAAAAAAAAAAAAAAGTTGTTCATCAGTCAGCAGTAGAAGTTAATCTTTTTTGAGTAATTGAATTGAAAATATTATTCCTCAAAATTGTTGTTTATTTATATGTGCCATTTACTTCAATTATTTCTAAGACATTTTATCACGATAATATAAGACTTGGATAGTATCAACACTAATTACTGATTTTAAAAATATGATATTTTATTTTTTTAAATATGATTATTTTTATTTACCTTTTTTACTATATAAAACATGAAATAAACAACTTAAAAACTGAATGGTCATCATAGAAGGTCTTTAAAAAGGATTTTTATAGCCATAAAAAATATTAAGGCACTAAATTATTAATTAATATTAATCCACTAATTAATATTAACTAATAGAGGTACACTTTAGGCCAATTTTTTAATAACATTAATTAATAAGAACCATTAAGACATAAATAATTTTAATTAACCAAATATGAGAACTTAGTTTGTGCAAATTTATTATATAAGATAATGATTAAAGTAATGAGTAAGTTATTATTCTTATTCTTTCCAAATACTACAATCTTGTAAAAACAATATTTAAGATAATATGAGAATGGAATCTAATTTGTAAAGATATAACTTTGTCAAATTATTGAGTAATTTGTTGAAAATTATTATTTCTTAAAAATGTACGTAATTAAATTCATGCAATATGCAGTATTTAGGAATCTTTGGCATTTAAAAAGGAAATTGACTTATAAGTAATGAAAAAATCTGTATCTACTGGAAGAAATATTAATTTTTAGAGAATAATAATATTTCTGAGAAACCACAAACTGTAGGAAGCTAAGATTGACAAAATTTTGATTACAATTCTGTAAACTCTTTTCATATTTTACATTATTAAGCAAGAAAATATAATAAAGAAGGTGTTTATAGCAAATTATTTGTTCAATTTAAAGCTAAATGGATCCTTTGAATCAACCATGTGTCAAATTTAAAAAAGCTGCTAAGAGGTTGGTTATTATTGATAATAATGACAGCTTTACCTCTTTTTTTTTTTTAAATATTGTGAAATTTATATAGTACAAAAAGAATGGTTTTCAGATCACTAATGGTGAGGCCCAAGCTGAGTAGATGAATAAATTCACTCTTTTTATACCACCCCCCTCCCCAATTAGAAGTCTGTCACCAGTAAAGCCTGCCCATCAAATGAAGGCTACGTTATTATCAAGTATATTGTTTTATTATAATCTGTTTCATTAGTTTCTAAAGATGAGCAGACTGATCTGACACGACTTAGCTCTGAAGAAGGAGTCCAGAAAGTTTAATCAGTTAACTTTTAGAAAAATACCCAAATTGGGAGTGGGACTAAAGGTGTGCTAACCAATTGTTTTTGGGGAGCTATTAATATACCCCATGAGCGAAACGCCACTTTAGAGGTCACTCAAACCTTTAAGGTGCATTAGTAATTCATTGTAACTCATGAAAGGCAGGCTGAAGTCATTTAATAAATTTCTTTCAAAAATTGGAATTAAAATTTATTTACAAATATCAATTATAATTTATTATTTTTTTGAAAAGAATAAAGAGTGGACTTATTTTCATATTATAATGCTGTCTTCACTTAAGTAACTGAAAATAATATTAACAAATATGAGTTTCAAGTGAAGACAGCTAAAACTGTAAGTAGACAAAATAAATTATGTGGGTAACTTTTTTTTATATATATGTATATATATTAATGGAAGATAAAAGACAATAATCCTTATAAATGATAATTGAATAATACAACTGAAATATTTTTAATACAAAATATTGAAAACTAGATAGGTATTTTACATAGTATTTATATATTTTTTTTTAAATACTAGAGAAAGTAAATTAGAAAAATTTTTTTTAAAACTATTATTAAATATTTCTACAGCTTTAAGTTTTAATACTGCTGTTTATAAATCAGATCAAACAATGGTTATTACTCTAAAAAAGATATTTCTTTTTTAATATTTGGAAATAGATGAAAAGTTATTAGAAAAAAAAAGTAAGGAAATTTCTTAGAACACTTCTCAACAGTATCTGTACCAAGGGTTCATGCAATCCTCCATTGCAGGACTGATGTGTCTCTCCCTCCAGCACTTATCAATCGACTATGATCAGACAGGAACGTTACATTGGTTACGTGTGAACTATGGCCGCCATAAACATGACACAGCGACTGAAATAAATGAAAAATAATATAAACAGAAAATTAACAAAATCAAATAATAAAGGAAATTTTTATTTTTTAAAGTTGTATGAGAATAACACTAATTCATAATTATTTTTGAGATTCATTCATCAAAATTTTGGAATAGCTTTCAAAAAAATAAAATTAACTCTCTAGCAGAAAAAATGTCCTTTAATTATATATTTACTCTTTCTAATCTCTGAGAATACTACATAGATAGGTAGATGGCAGGTTTCTCTAAACAGATTGCTAAAGCAACACATTATATCAATATCCTATTGTTGAGAAAATAAAAGAGCTACACAGGGTTGAACTAGAGGTATAACTCATAGATTTAATGGGAGATAATAAGTTAAAACCTTACTTGAAGCATTCACTTTATTTTCTCATATATTTCATTATAATAATTTTTGAGGTGAAATAATTCACACTTACTTCAAATTTACTTTTTTAAGAGAATTTAAAAAGATTTTAAAAAATAATATGAAAAAAAAAACAATTTGAAAAATATGCAGACAACAACTTATTGAAAAATAATTGAATAACATTAAAACATGAATTTGCCACACCTACCTATCATGATGACGTCCTCTCTCGTCTTCATGATAGGTAGGTGTGGCAAATTATTGTTTTAATGTTATTCAATTATTTTTCAATAAGTAGTTGTCTGCATGTCTTTCATATTGGTTTTTTTTTTTTTCAAATTGTTTTTTAAAATCTTTTTAAATTCTCTTACATAGCTTTCTACATTCATACTTTTGATATCACATTACATTATTGTAATTCTCTATTATATTATTGTCAATTATTATTGTATTCTCATGACATTGTATTTCTACAGCCCTGAAGATGGCTTACAATGTAAGCCGAAATGCTGGCAGATAATCTTTAAAAAAATACATATTTTATTTTGTTGTGGTTTTTTATCCCACGTAAATTTTAAATAATTAATGAGAGGGAACAGAAAATAAAAAACTATCTGTCCTCACCAGGAATCGAACCTGGACCTCCTGCTATCCGGGCTGGAATGCTAATTAATCCATTACACCACTGGATAATGGATTAATTAGCATTCCAGCCCGGATAGCAGGAGGTCCAGGTTCGATTCCTGGCGAGGACAGATAGTTTTTTATTTTCTGTTCCCTCTCATTAATTATTTTAAAAAATACATTTTTTAAATTTGTATTTTTTTTTTTGGATCTACCTTGACCGACCCCAACTAAAATCATCTAATATTAAATGTTAAATGTGAGTGGAAACATGGAAGTTCAAATCTAATGAGCAACAAAACCATATTTTGTTTGGGAGTTCAGATAAGGAAGAAATTTAGATGTATAAATCAGCAAATAAGCTGTTTTCTGAAAATTGAAATTATTAAAGATTATTTTAGATCAATAATAAGATACAAGGAATGTTTTATAAAATCATCATAAGGCTCTGTATAACACACTGATTAAATAATTTACTAATTATTTAATTAATTTAAATTATTTGAATAACAATTGGTATACCAATAATTTAAAATTGAGTAAATAAAACCATACAACAAGCTATAGAGGCCCAGGGGGAATAAAAAATTAAGGGTTTTTATTCTTCAACTATGGCATACTAGTGAAGTGGGTTTCCCAAAAATGGTTAGAATATGAATGGTTTCTTTTTGGTTGATGCCTAATTAGAAAGAGTGGAAAAGATGTAAAAAATGTATCATCTTTGTTATTACTAATGTTATGAAAAAATTTTATCATAATTGGTGTAAGTGTAATTTTCTGAAGTTTGTGATCAGTAACATTTTTACAAAAAAACACTTTATTAATAAATTTATTTATAAATATAACTAAACACCTCCCTACACTCAATTACAACAATAACTAATAAAAACCTTTGCAAGATCCTTTTAAAAGTTATGAAAAACTGAATAAAGGCATATCTTAAAGGAAATTTACACTGTAGGACAAGGACCTCGATTGATATAATTTGATTGATCAGGAACAAATAAAAGAAAGTTTACTGGTTTTTTGGTTTAACCCTAAAAGTTATAAAAGCTTAGCAGTCTTCCTGGGATAAAAACATTTAAGAATAAAAAATAAAAAAATATGTAAAGATACAGAAAATAATTAATACCTTGGGCTGAGTAGCTGGCCATGAGTACAGTTTAACTTTTCCCCAGTCATCTCCAGTAGCAAGGAGGTTTTCAGAAGCTGCACATGAATTCACATCTGTACCGTCAGCATTCTCTGGCCAAGCTCCAATGGAAGTAAATGTTAGAGTGCATGTATGAGTAGCCCATTCAATATCTCGCATTTTTGAAGGTTGAGTGACTTGTCTGCAAACACTCGCACTCCCTTTGAGAAATGTTAAAGAACAATTAATGCTTTTATAATAAAGTGAAATTAAGACAAAAAAACCTAGTTTTTTGTACTAGTTAGAAATATTATTTAATAAGTTAGATGTTACTTTCTCTTTAGACTGTTCAAGTAGTCAAATAAAAAGAAGTTTAGGATTGAACATTAAACAAATGAAATCATCTATTTTAAATCCATTTAAGAGTTTATTTTACTGGACATATATATTCACTTCCCCAATTTCCCTAATTTTCATTTTTGCAAACATTTAACCTGTACATTATTTTTTTCACAAAACACCAGTTTCTAGCTGAAATCAACATGGCATGAATAATAGCATTTTATAATTAAATAAATATACTTCAGATGTGGACCAATTCCATAAAACATTAAAATAAAATAAGAAATGGTAAAACCACTTACTCTAATGTTTGATCACTTTTATCTATTTTTATTAGAGTAGTAGATTTAAAATTAATGTCTATTTAGAGCCATATTATTCTCACATGTCAATATTGGATTGACATTAAATTTAAAATTATAGTTCAAGTGAAATTACATCATAATGATGTATTTTAATAAAGGGGGAGTTTTTTATTACCCATTTTAAAATATTTTTCTAGCTCTTTAATACTTAAAAAGTATTATTATCAAATATACTTAATTGAACAACAAAATTCAGCTTATGACCATGACTTTTTTTCTGCCCTAATTCAAAACCTTTCTGGGGGGGCTATAGGGTGACTCAGGAAATCTATCTTTGAATATTAACATCAGCTTTGTGGGTTCAAGTTCCATGATGGACAATCTTTTATGAATAAATAAAGTATGTAAATGTTTATAAAGGGGTAGAAACCTAAATATAGATTACCCCTCCTCTTCTTAGAACCCTTTATAAACAGGTTAAAACAAATTTTGTTCCATTACTATATAACTATCCTTGTTTTCATAGCCTCATTTAATTTAATTATACTTAGTAAAGGAATGAATTGTTAAAACTTGAACAGAATAATTTAATTTATATAAGTAATTGTATTAGTCTAAAAATCCTGGAAGCTATAAATATATTCTTATTAGCTTCTGTAAACTTGTATTATTAGAAGGATCATATTTCTTGCAAACTACTTATTTTATAAAAATGACCCCTAAAAGTATGGCCAAAACTGTGTCAAATTTATCAATCAGTTCATTCTATTCTTTTAAGTTATTTGTGAAACAATTGTGTATGAATGAAGGTCATAAAAATAACTTTAAAAGAATTTGGCCATTATATAATGTTCCATAATCTTAAAGGAATTAAAGTAAAATTTTACCGTCATGTTTAGTGATATATTTAAAATAATAGTACCATTTTCAATAATTACAATTTTTTAAAAACATTCTGAATGCTTAACATATCACAGCAATAACAACAAGTATTAACAATAAGTAAAGAGTCATTAAAAAGTACTTACAATACAGAACTTCATAGTCTCCAGAATTTGATCTAAGATATTGGCTGTCAGCAGACCAATCTAAATGTGTGATAAAACTTGAATGACCCTGAAAATATGAATAAATATTATTTTATGCCTACTTTAATTTAGAAAAAAAAATGCTGTTTTGTTTGACTGAAATTCATGGGAAAAATTCAATAACTAATTAAAAGAAAATTTTTTGTTCTTATTAATTCCTTTTCTCTTGCAAAATAGTTAATTTTATTATTATGTTTATGATTCGTTTAATTTCAATTTAAAAGTGAATTTAAACAATGTTCTGGTGAAAATATATGGTGTATTTTTTAGTAATCATAGCAGGGCTTATCATTAAAAACTAGTAAATGCCCATGGCCAAGAGGCACTCCATAAAGCTGACATAATCTGTTTGAAGTTGTCACTATGGCAACAGGACTAAGTAACTTCAATCAAGATTTTTGAATTTTTTTCAGTAACTAATTTTGTCGGCAGAAACCAACCAGAAACTCTGTCTTAGCAATAGAGCATTAATGAGCTTGAATTAATTTATTTATTTATTTATCTGCTGTTTAAGTTGTTGAAGAAGTAGACAAGTAGTTAGCAGTAGGTTTTCCTGGTAATAAAATTTGGATGCATATGCTTTTCATTAAATATTATATCAGTGGGCTTTAATGACAGCAGCACCCCATACAAAATTGGCTTTTGAGGTATATATTTTTAAGTATAGGAAAAGAGATTTTTCTATAAGCTCACTAATAAGGTAAGCAATAAGGTCTAATGTTTTCTCTTATTTAATTAAATTTTATGGTAACGGCTAAATACCATAAATTTGCATAATGTACAATAAACTTTAATCAATCAAATATATGGACAGGATCCACATTGGAAATTTAAAAAATTACTCCAAATAGGATATTTCTAATTAAATACAAATTATTTTTTTTAAAGTTTATAAAGCTATTATTACTAAATTAAGCTTAAATAAATTAATAAAAGGGGAGAAATGTTTGCAATCTGTCAATTTTAATTTTAATCATAAATAATTTATTGTTAGATTGAACATATTAGTCTTGAAAATAAACAATATTTCACTTCAGATTTCTAATATTACCTAATTATTTGAATGCAGTATTCATTTCTGTGTTGACTTTACTAGCTAATGTTTATGATGAAAATGCATAGTTTACAAATTAATACTTCAATTTTAAAAATACTAATTTTTATTATTCATTTATTATAAAAAGAGGAAGCTAGCATTTCAAGATAGATTTATGTTTATAATCAGGCCATGCAGAAGCAAGGGTTTTGTTTCTTCTGATCCCTTTCAAGGTTAGGCCTTAACAATTTCAAGAATAATAAGAAATGCAACGATCTTTTGTGTCATGCATTAGATAGCTCTTTGTTGCTTTGGCTTAATTGGTTTTTTTATATTAAAATAAGAATGAGCTACTTTAATTAAAATGTAAAGTTTGGCAAAAATTACAAACACAACATTCATTTGAATTTTTGATGACTCTGTTGCTTAAAAGCAAAATCATAAATATATAGAATTAATTCACAACTATTTTAAAGTTATATAACTGTGTTGAGTTATGAGTACTGGAGATGAATGAACTCAATAATGCAAGCCAAGAATATGCATGCAGTGTGGGAGGTAGATAAATTTAATTTATTCAGCTGTTGTAATGCAGTCCCGGGAGCACATCATATTTATTTGATTTAGTAAAAATCAGTATTATTTAAAAATATTGCATTAAAATAATATAATATAATTATTATTANATGACATAGGTATAGTAAATTTTAATATACAACCAATTTTCAGTAAATTTATACCTTCTTTTCAGGACATATTTTGTAAAATACCTAATCTCCTATACGAAGTACATATAGTATGAGCATACATTTATTAATAATTTCATTATTAAAAAGTTTTAAGAATTATTATGAATAAATTATTGAATCATTTAAAAGTAATAATAAAATAACCTTAATTTTTAATAAATAAAAAACCTCTATATACAATACAATTCTCTAGAAATGAAAACATGCAAAATAAATTAAGAATCCAAGCAATATGTAAATCTAAAATAACTAAAAGATTCTAAGATTTTATGCAACAGAATTGAAATTTGAAATTGAAAGTATACATCCAATAAACTAATTGATATAAATGTTATATTATATTTCATAATATTATATATATATATAGGCAGAAACTAACTTAAGGAAGACGTGAAATAGATGGGGCTCCAAAAAAAACTTATTCAGGAGATATATTTAACTACAGATAGACTCAACATTTTTCTTGTGAGAGTTATATGGATATTATGGTTAAGCTAATATCTGCTTTGCCAGGTGCTTTAGAGGCTTTTGAGAGGGCTCCGTAAGTGATAGGTCCCAGATGAAAAGATGACAAAAATGTGTGCATCTCAGAATATTACCACTTAATATATTTAATAACTATTTCCTGGTGTGCAACTAATTAAAATATTGGATGCCATTACATTTTACCAATCACTGGCAATGATATTTGATCGGCATTGAGATTAAAGCTCGAATAGCTATAAGAAGCAAATACTACTCAACTGCGGAGAAAGCATTGAAGTTTAGGTACCTGTGTAGAAAGACCAAGTTAAAGGTCTACAGCATAGTAGTCAGTTCATTTGTGGCATGAGGAAGTTAGACCTCAGTGCTAAAAGCTGATAGTAAGTGCCTGATATATATATATATATAAAGTAATGAGTAAGTTATTATTCTTATTCTTTCCAAATACTACAATCTTGTAAAAACAATANTATATGTATAAAGAGAACAGTTGGGAAAAAAGAGTGTAGTAAATTAAAAAAAAAAAAAATGCAATGAGTAAAATATCCCCAAAAATTTAAAGCATTGTTATATTTTCTTTTAGTTTGTTCACTACACTCTTTCTCCTACCTGTTCTTATTATATATACATATATATTCATTTTCTATGTGCTGTAATTACTAAATCTTACTCGTTTTTTCTGTATTCTATTATGTGTCAGAGCTACACTTTACTTTTCTCACAATATTGAAATTATGTTAACAGCCTTGCAAAGTAAGCCAAATTGTCAGTAACCAATACAAAGTTTAAAATGATGAAAAGCTGTATTTTCTTTATCAACACTTTGATTAAAACCCAACTACCTTTTTATTGTTATGGTGAAAGTTATACTGGTAGTATGGTTTGTTGGATCAGATTGAGATTCAAAATAAATAAAATATAGGGATTAGTGAGAGGAGGGCTAGAGGCTGAGAGGTTCAATTCAAGTAAATTGAGAAGGCCGAAATTGGAACAGGGAGCTTATTGATAAGCCTAGTTTTACTTTTCTTATTTAACATTACATTAATCAAGATATGTTACAATATGAATTTTGAGAAAATCTTAGTGAAAGAGGGGGTTATTTCAGTAGGGTTATCAGAAACTAGAAATTTTTCCTCTACAATCTATCTATTACAAAAATTAAAATCAACACACATATTTTTTAAAATGAGAGTTATTTGACCGTAGATATTATTATTAGATGATTTTAGTTGGGGTTCAGTCAAGGTAGATCCAAAAAACACAAATTTAAAAAATGTATTTTTTTAAAAGGATTATCTGCCAATGTTTCAGCTTACATTGTAAGCCATCTTCAGGGCTATCATGAAGACGAGCGAGGACGTCCTGTCCCTAAGTTCACATTTCCATGACTGCATTTCCAATCATGGAAAAGTTGGCAGATAATCCTTTAAAAAAAATACATTTTTTAAATTTGTGTTTTTTGGATCTACCTTGACCGAACCCCAACTAAAATCATCTAATAACATATAATTTTTATTTCATAAAAATTAATTCAGACTGATCTAATCATATAAGTAAAGGTTAACTCATTAAAAAACCCCAAAAAACAGATAAAAACAACAACAACCAATCCCAATCAATACACATAATACAAAAATTAAAAACCAAAATGCTTTATGCAGAAAATAATTAGTGCAAAACAATCAAACTACACAGAACCACATAACCCACCAGAATAGAGATGAGAGTTGGAGTCGTTTTCCTCTTCTTTCTTTCCGTCTAATGAGCAAAGTGCAAGTGATAAACAAAATTAATAATGCAACTAAGATAGGTATATTATGTCCTAGAAGTACATAAATAAGATTTTATACAAGTATTATTTTACCGAGAATTATTTTATTTTACTAAAAATTATTGTGAACCATAAGGAGTATTCTTTGAATACAAAACAACTCTGTTTTATGGAATTAATAGTGAATTTAATGAAGAGATGATAAAACAGATATTCAACTAGAAGGCCAATAATTTATTATAGTAAGTACCCATCAACAACATGGTAATAATTGTAATGCTTTGGAACTATCATGTAATATACAGGTGGGTTGTTGAGTTTTTAAAAATTGTCAGCTGTCTTTGGTATTTAAGAGTTCCCTGAGAATATTACCACTATAAAAATACTTGAAAATTACCACCAATAAGATAAAATTAGCCTCTGTACAAATAAAATTGCAATGCGATGAATAAGGATCAGGATGAGAATTACATGGGGAGAATATATAAAATTTATTTTAAAGTGAAAGAGTTCCTTTATTACTTAAACAATAAGTAGTAGATAACTACAAAGTTTTATCTTTCTGGTGGTCTGAAGTTAGTATATTACACACTTTTGTCACTTGAACTATTAGGAAGATTGTTATATTCATTTTGATGAATATACTATACCAAGTAACACAACTTCAGCTGATTAAAACAACAATAATGGATTGTTGCAAGCAACTAAAGCAAGAGTTGTGGAAGAATTAGGATTCTAAGCTTACCGATATTTAAGGAGCTTTATAGGTTTATTATTATTTTTTTTAAATTAATGGATATCATGATGAAAAAAAATTATTTCATTTTAGAATTAAAAGGCAGAAAATGATCAAGACTACATCGACGTCTAAGACAATAATTGTCAAAAGGAATTCTCTCCATTTAAGCTTAAACATTTTTCTTTGCACAGCTTATTTTTAATAACCAAAATTACAGACCCCTGTACAGGATACATTAAATCTACCTTGGTGCACGCAATTTCTTGGTAATCTACTTTAATAAAAAGTAATTTGTTCGGTTTTTTTTTTAAATATATATATACTGCGCATCCACTGCTGATGGCCATTGAGCTATTAATGTTGGTAACTAATATTACCTTAAATTTTATGTTTAAGACAATATATTATTGTAGTTCTTATATTTCTTAATGGATAATTAAATATGAGTGGAAGATATGTATCTCATTTAGAAGTTATTAGAGTGAAATTCCCTAACTATTAGTGTAGAAGTTACTATTTTCTAATTAACTACAAAACTAATGGCCTGGATATATTAATTTTCACCATCACATAGATTCAAAATATCTTTCATTAGGGATCAAATATATTATCCATTATAAATAAAAATGTATATAATAAACTTATTACTTTACCAACTTACTGTAAATGCATGCATCAATTACATATTAGGGATTATTTAACTATTAACAAATGAAATTTTCCGTTTCCGTAACCTTGGACCACTGGTAATGAAAGAATATATATATATATATATCTCCTACCTGTTCTTATTATATATACATATCTGTGTGTGTGTGTGTGTGAAGGCACTTACAGGATTCGATTGGGAAAGCCCAGCTACCTTATGAAGCTGTATAGTTTATGTAAGAATATTGTCAAAAATATTTTAAAATTTATGAATTAAATTAAAAAATATTGACCAACTTCCACTATTAAAAACTTTTATTCTAGGTTGTAGAGCACTTTCAAGGACTATGCCTCATCATCCTCAGTGCCCTAAGTTGCTCGAGGTGCATTCTTTCGACCTCTGGCTATCTAAATAAATTATTATTTTTATAATATTAAAAATATTTAAGTTTTGATATATCAACTAGATTGGGTTGGAAAATTTCGTTCCAAATATGCTCAAGGTTCTGTGAAACGATCCTCTAGTTAATCAAAATGTAAGTTTTCTGGAAAAATAATTCTCGAGCCCAAACCACTTGACTCACTTGATATATACTTTTTGATTATCGTGTTCTGATATATTTGTCACAACTTCCATTGGAGGTTCATTTTTTAAAGAATTTAAATGGTAAACCTATTAAACTTGGAGGACAACTCTCTTATTAATCTTTGAGTGGTTCACACTCACAAAACAATTGTTTTAATACTTAAGGTGCAACACAATTAGACATGCCCAAGGTAATATGTTTTAAGAAAAATTATTTATTGAAGTGTCACATAAATTACTCAATTTGATGTAAGCAAATTATTATTGCTATTAGCTTCTATTAAAATAAAAATAGATATCGCATATATTCACATACAAAATATATTTAAATATTTTATGTAATATATAGAAAATAAATCGTATATTTTTCTGCTGTGAAAGACATTGAATGAAAATAAATGAACCTTTATTTAAATGAGAATTAGGATTAGAGGGAGAATTAAAGGGGTTTAGATTGATCAGAATTCTATGAAACCATTACCATTTATTTATTTAATTCATTAGTTCCAAATATTATTAAATCTGAGAGTGTTTCAGTTGTATAAAACTGAATGGGAAAGGTGGATTTCATATAAGCGANTATATATCAAATTATCACCCAACTCAATTAAGATACATATATTAATATTAAAAAGATTTGGAATAGTTAACTATAAAAGAACCTGGAAGTACTCCTGGTAAATCTTTCTAGGTGTCAATATAATGTGATATAAAGAAATTATTGGAAGCTAAATTTAGCTAAGGAAATGTGATCTGACATTTAATAAGCTGTGCATGAAGTGAATATCCCTCAAATGACAAAAGACATTATCTTTGGCAGTGAGGAAGTAGGGTCAGAAGAAATGGTTGCTGGCAAAGGTTACAAGGAGGATGATTAGATGAGAAGAATATACCCTATTCATACACTGTACAGGACTTAAAAGATGGGCCAGATTACAGTACCTAATGGAACTCCTGCCTCCAATTTGTAATATTTGGAGTAATCTAAGTAATCCTAGTCCAACCCTTAAGAATTGATCTGTTATGTAGAAGTGATGGGAATTAGTCATCAAAGAGCCCCATTGTAGATTCTTCGCAATGTAGTCTCAACCAGCAAGAAAGTGAAAGCCGTTAACAGTTAAATTGAGTAGGATAATATGGTTTTTTGGAGGATAGCACACAGCCGTCAGTGTGATAGGTGATGTGAAGGTTGAAAGTGACACTAAGGTGGATTGTAGATAATCTGTGGGATCAAAGATAACAGGTGATGGGAGAGGATACTGCCAATAAGGAAGGCTGTCCCACCATGGGCTTTCCTGCCTGCATGATTGGTCCAGTAAGCTCTACATCACGATAAGTGAATATACAATACCAATATTAGGTTAAATAAAAATAGATTTGATATGAGGACAAAAGAGAATATCCTTGGAATCTTTGCTGGATATATAATATACATTTTTCTATTCTATTCTAATGAATGATACATCTTTCTAATCAATACTATCAATACCATTATTTTATGGTCCAATATTAGTGACTTTGTCAATAGCAAGAAACCCCCATAAGCAATCTTGGTAACTTGTTAGCACATATATAATGTATATATATATATATTGAAGACGAGCGAGGACGTCCTGTCCCTAAGTTCACATTTCCATGGTACAATAAACTTTAATCAATCAAATATATGGACAGGATCCACATTGGAAATTTAAAAAATTACTCCAAATAGGATATTTCTAATTAAATACAAATTATTTTTTTTAAAGTTTATAAAGCTATTATTACTAAATTAAGCTTAAATAAATTAATAAAAGGGGAGAAATGTTTGCAATCTGTCAATTTTAATTTTAATCATAAATAATTTATTGTTAGATTGAACATATTAGTCTTGAAAATAAACAATATTTCACTTCAGATTTCTAATATTACCTAATTATTTGAATGCAGTATTCATTTCTGTGTTGACTTTACTAGCTAATGTTTATGATGAAAATGCATAGTTTACAAATTAATACTTCAATTTTAAAAATACTAATTTTTATTATTCATTTATTATAAAAAGAGGAAGCTAGCATTTCAAGATAGATTTATGTTTATAATCAGGCCATGCAGAAGCAAGGGTTTTGTTTCTTCTGATCCCTTTCAAGGTTAGGCCTTAACAATTTCAAGAATAATAAGAAATGCAACGATCTTTTGTGTCATGCATTAGATAGCTCTTTGTTGCTTTGGCTTAATTGGTTTTTTTATATTAAAATAAGAATGAGCTACTTTAATTAAAATGTAAAGTTTGGCAAAAATTACAAACACAACATTCATTTGAATTTTTGATGACTCTGTTGCTTAAAAGCAAAATCATAAATATATAGAATTAATTCACAACTATTTTAAAGTTATATAACTGTGTTGAGTTATGAGTACTGGAGATGAATGAACTCAATAATGCAAGCCAAGAATATGCATGCAGTGTGGGAGGTAGATAAATTTAATTTNAATTTTTTTTTCAAATCGCTAATAATAAACTGCCCGTCACCCTCAATATCCACTAAAAATTTTCAAAACAAAGCTGAAACATGAATTTAATTTGAACTTTTTTAATGTGGGGATCCGACTAATTTTTATTAAGAATATAATTATTGGAAATTACATTTTTTTCCCTGATGTTAATAATAACAAAGATTAAGATTTTAAAGTTTGGTTCACCTAAAATCTTCTCTACCCCTTGACAGATTTCAATCATCAATGAACAAAGTCTTTCATTTTATGTTTAAAAGCAACATGCCAATCTTTTGAGTATGATACGCTGAAAACTGGCCTATAGAGCTTTGGAGTATCCACACACAATATAAATATTACATTTTAGTGAATATCATTTTTGGAGTCAAGTAGGTATTATTGGAGAAAGTAATAAAGAAATTACGTGGGATAAAAAACCACAACCAAATAAAATATTTATGAAGAAAAATTAAATTAAGTAAATGACAAGAGTTGACAAATAGTTTGACAATGTCAGCTCCTTCGAGTTTAAGACAAAGTTCTCGTCTTTCACGTGGGTTAGGTTCTCGCTAGTGTAGAGGAATTTAATGAAATATCTAGCGCGTCCTGGTAGCATAACTGGTAAATGCACCGGCCCGGATAGCAGGAGATCCAGGTTCGATTCCTGGCTGGGACAAATAGATTTTTTTATTCTATTCCCTCTCATTAATTGTAATAAAGAAATTTTCAAAAAACTGCTATGATATTTCACCTCAATAGCTAAATTTCTTCGGAATTAGCAAACATGAATTTATAAGTAGCTTAACTTACAGAATTCACATGGAACATTCTACAGTAGGAATCAAATTTTAAAAAAAAGTTTATTAATTATAATAGCAATATTTAACTAAAGGAATAGATTATCAATAGTTTATCAACAATTTATTTTATTTTCACCTAATAATATTCATGGGAAACCCATTTGGATTTAAACAGCAAACTGGAATTTTAACCAGTTAAAATAACCCTAAAATTAAATTATAAGCAGAAAAATATTCATTTTGATATCTTATGAAAAAAACACTTTCCTATTTTCATATTTATGAAAGTTTCTAATAGTATGATTATAAAGTGCATCCTAAATAAAGAAATTCTAAGAGGGTTCTATTAAGTCAACCAATGAACCGCAAATAATAATTTCTAAATGACCTCTCAAATCTATAAGCTACACAAATTGGGCAACCCTTCTCCTCATAATTTTTAAACTTTCTATTTCATTAATGTCTGTCAATGCTGCTAAAAAACAAACAAAAAAAAAACGACATACAAAAGAAAAGAAAATACATCCTAAGAAAAATATAAATAATGATTGTTTCAGGGAGCCTCAATCCATATTTTATTGAGCTGACTGTATTTTTGGTTTTAAACAAATAATACAATATGAAAAACATAAAAAATATTACTTGAATAGGTTCTGATCCATCTGTATGGGCAGAAAGGATTTCTCTACTATCTGCATCGACATGAAGCCACTTGCCAGTAGAGCAGCCAACAATGATCGATTGGCCGTCAGGTGAAAAACAAGCACTTTGTCCTTCTTCCTGAAATTATGAAGTTTCAGTTTTAATTGACCTCGAAAACTATTAGAGTTAAAACATATCTTAGATGTAATATTTTCTCAGAGATTAGTGTAGTTATAAAAGTCAAAAGTTGTTAATGCAACCCCAAAGTTATGTTATTCCAGAATTTAAACAGATTCTGAATCTTACATTAAATTATGCTAACTGAATTAGGTACCCTGTTGGAACAGTTAGAACCTAAATCCCAAATTAAATTTCCAAGTCAATTTTTTAATCATAACAATTATATTTAAAATTTTAAAAACTACACTTAATAGTATGCATTTAATTAATAAAAATCATGAAGTGAATTTATAATACTCTATTATTAAATTTAATTTCCAAATTTAACATCTTTGATGAATAACTGATTATAATAAATTAATTAAAATTAGTGTTTAAAAATATAAGGTAATACCTTTTGAAAAGGGCAAATTGTCCCTAAAATTATCATTAGAATTAAAATGAAAGACCAGAATAATAATAATTCTAGCCATATGGCTTTATGATTCTATGTTTCCTTGAACATAAACCATCTAATTATAAAAGGGATTTGATTTTGATTTTTCAAGTTTATCTTTTCGGGCTGTTATATAGTTTTTATACTGCCACTTTCTGACAAATATAAGAACAAGTTGTTTGGCATTAATATTATAATTAGAATAAATAGTTTTGCCAAATCCCAGCTAAATAATAGACCATTTTGTGCAAACAAAAACAAACTGTAGGTTTTTAAAGCTGTCTAATTTCCATTATCTAAAAGTTATTAATAGTTTAACAAAATTTACAAAATAATTATTTTAATTTATTTTTTTAAATTTATATTATCTTTGAAAAATGTTTTATTATATAACATCTATTTCTCATACAAGAAATATAAGAATTATAAGTGGAAAAACTTACACCAATATCTTTACTCCAAACGACTGTACGGGAGACTGAATCCCAGAGTTGGAGAATGGAATCCCATCCAGAAGTAACAAATTGCTGCAAAGAAGGATGGGCAGCTAAGGCCCACACTTCCGATGTGTGACCAAGGACAACATCTGAGAAGCCCAACTCAAATGAACCTGATAAAATACAGTTTCTGGTGGAACCAACAAGTAGCTGTGAACCTCGGCCTTGGGCAACTGTTCTCACTCCACCAAGATGGCCAGCAATCTTATTAAAAAAAAAAAACAGTTTTAATCACAAATAAGATGAACTGAACTTATATATATATACTTGTATTCAAATCATTGATGAGGTAAAAATGAATTTAAAAAAATTATAAAATAATTTTTTGGTGAACTGAGATGAAGATAAAATATTAAGCAAGGTTTTTTCCCAATTAAACTTTCATTGCACAATTTTTTCATTTCACACAACTGAGAGCTTTCAAAATCAAGGATTTCTAAACAGAGCCCAGGAATCTCCCTGGTTGGTTTAAGAGAGTCACTCTCTCACATACACACGAGATTCTTGTACACAGACAATGCGATCCTTGATTCTGAAAGTGCTCAGCAGTAAAAAAAATAAAGAAAATGATATGAAGATTGAAATGCTTGATTGTGAGAAAATCATGTTTAATTATTAAATCACTTTTATTAATAGTTAAATGCATTTAGAGAACTTGTACAGTGACAATATATTTACTGCTATTATTAAATTGAATATCAAAATCTTAATTATCTTTGCTAAGCTTAAACAGATTGTCATAAAGGAATCTAAATATGTATTTTGAACATTAAAGCAATTCTCAAGCCAAGGATATATCCCAGTGTGACAGGAGGGTTTTGTCAAAAACAGTAAAAATACTGAGGGTTATTAAAATTATATTTTTAATAAATAATAATTCCAGCAGTATCTTTAAATAGAATTATTAAATAATGCTATTATATGAATAAAAAAGTACCATGTAAATTAGTAGTTGTTATGATTCTCAAATAATAATAGTAAGTTTTCAACTTTTAAATAGTTTAAAACTATTCATTAGAAGCAATATTGTGACTGCAAAAAAATGGAACCTGTAGATGGAAAATTGTTCAAAATTTCATTACTCAAAAAATATTTAGTATTTATTAGAAAATTATACCTTATTAATATACAAATTTTAATAATATTGGATTGCAGTGAAGTTTAAAAAAGTGTTTTTTTCATATTTATTTCTCTTTTTTCCAAAGCATGCTGAAAAATATTTGAGAGCATGTGAAAATAAATTAAATATTTACTCTTGTCTCATATCCAGTAGGTTCCAAATCAGCATCAAGTTGTCTAATAAGACCATCTTTGCCACCGCCTGAGACAATACTTCCATCTTTCAGAACACAAAGGCAAAATATAGGTCCTTCATGAATTCGCTGAACCATTTTAGAAATTGTGTTGGTTCCTGTGTATAAAAGAAAGCATACATAATACTAGCACATTACAATAGCAAAGTTTAGTAAAAATATTGTTTTCATATATTTGAATTATATAGGAAGCATTCCCATGAAGCCAAATCCTTCTTTGAGAATTATTTACTGACTGTCTTCCTTAAAAGATAGAAATAAATGAATGAGAGTTAAACACCATAAAAAGTGTAAAATAAATAATTAAAAATAAATGACAACATGGATTTTCAAATAAAAAGATTAAAAAATAATAAAATTACAAAACAAAATAAAGAGACCATAATATTTAATAATATTTACTTAAGGACTTCTTCATGTCCTCAGGGAGATTTTACAATGGAGTGAGTTAGCTCACTCCATTGTAATATCTCATTTTGTATATAATGTATTCCCCAAGATAAAATTTTATTTGAGCTTGTTTTTAGCATGCAGTACAATAAATAGATCAAGATTTAACATTGAGGAAACTAAGGACCTGGAAAACTAAAACAAAAAAATATTTTATTACCCTTCAATTTGTTTATTTATAGATTATTATATTACCCTTCAATTTGTTTATTTACAGATAATTACCCTTCGATTTGCTTATTTATAGATTAGTACCCTAGATTAGAATTAGATAATCTTGCCATTCCATTTTTAATATTAATAATATAATATCCCTCTCTACTCCTTTCAGCTCCACCCTCAGAATTTCAATTTCCTGATATTACCCAGTCTGTAAATATTTCATATATTTACAATTATTGTTATTTTCAAATGGAATGGAAGCTACAGTATAGTTATTTATTATACTTTATTTAACTATAAGAAGTTTATACTTTGATATTTCCTTCAAAATTTAGAAAATATAATGTGAATAATATTAAATTCTTTCAAATTAAAAAAAAGTCAAATATAAATTAATAAATGTTCTTTGCATTAAATTTAATTAATACTAAAACATGTAAATTGCTGTATTTCTTCAAATCTTTAGGTTTTGATCAATCTTTTTTATTTCTTTTAAATGGATTACCTTTCCAGCTTCATTCCTAATATTATACCTCACTTTTTTAAATAATATTGTCCAAAATACAAGGAAGGATGCCTTAGCCAATATTATGCTAGAGAAATTAGGCAGGGTTTTGGCCAGGAATATTAAAATAAAATACTCCAAAATTATTAGGTAATTATTTTATTATTGCCAACGTTTCAACTTAACTTGTAAGTTATCTTTAAGGCGATCTCCAAGGGAGGTTAATGGTCACATCTCAGACTGAAGAACTAAACTGATCACATCTCTCCATACATTATTATCGCCCTAAAGATAACTTACAAGTTGGGTCGAACGTTGGCAATAATAAAATAATCACCTAATAATTTTGGAGTATTTTATTTTTATAATCCTGGCTGAAACCCTAACTAATTTCTCCAGTATAATACTTGAAGGCCAATAAACCATCAACCTTAGCCAAAATTATTTTTCTATAAGACACGAAAAAAGATAAATCTCACTGTTTTCTTAAATTTCCATTTAGCAGATTTCTTATTTCTAATTTCTGGTAGGGACTTCAATTTTTGTTGTTTCATTTTATTATTAGGCTTCATTCACTGGTTGGAGTGGAGTATATTTGACTTGCAGAATTAGACTTATTTATTAATTAATGGTCACCTATTATTTTGAGAAATCGAAGTATGGATCAAGCCAAAGAATTCAGTAAATAATTTTTTTTAAATATAGCAAATTTTTTCAACCTTTTCTTAGGAATTCATCCCATTGGTTCAAAACAGATTATTATTTGTAATAGTTGCTCCATGATCAAAAATGCTAATTACACTTTTCCCCAGTAAAGATCATCAATATTTCATAAAATAATTTTTATTTTTATTTTAACATAAAGTTGAGAGAAAAAACTCTAACTAACCTCGGCCCCAAATAATAATATTTCCATTTGAATCACCAGACAAAACATCGCCAGTCTGTGTGAAAGCTAGGCAGGTCACAAACTTTGGTTTGTCTCGAGATGCAAATACGCCAAGCCTTTTGTACAGAGCTCCGCTGTGATCTAATGTCCAGAAAGAGATATGATTCTTCCCACAAGTAACTATACTTCCTTTGTCAAGAGGATGCCACTCACAGCCTATAACTGTGTCTACTGAACACTGAAAAAACAATGGTAATTATTTTAAAAATAAGATAAAAAGGATAACACTTAATTTAATTAAATCCTCATATATAAAACAACATATATAATATTAATCAAATCATAAAATAATATTCTATTATTATTTAATAACCATTACCTTAGTTTCAGTAACTTTATGCCCTTTATCACCCTTCTGCCAATCCCAAATAGATATGTTGTGCTCATTTGCTTCATCTATAGCACAAAGATAAGCACCTCCATCCTGTAAAAATTTACACATAAAACAATTATGATTTAATTAATAAATTGAAATTCTTAATATTTCTCATGCACTTTATCAGCACATCATCTACGACTACAGTAAAATTTTATACAGCTTCCACAAGGTGAAATTTTGGGTTTCGTATTTAAATGGCACAAATAATATTTTGTAAAAAAAAGTTGTCTAATAAGACCATCTTTGCCACCGCCTGAGACAATACTTCCATCTTTCAGAACACAAAGGCAAAATATAGGTCCTTCATGAATTCGCTGAACCATTTTAGAAATTGTGTTGGTTCCTGTGTATAAAAGAAAGCATACATAATACTAGCACATTACAATAGCAAAGTTTAGTAAAAATATTGTTTTCATATATTTGAATTATATAGGAAGCATTCCCATGAAGCCAAATCCTTCTTTGAGAATTATTTACTGACTGTCTTCCTTAAAAGATAGAAATAAATGAATGAGAGTTAAACACCATAAAAAGTGTAAAATAAATAATTAAAAATAAATGACAACATGGATTTTCAAATAAAAAGATTAAAAAATAATAAAATTACAAAACAAAATAAAGAGACCATAATATTTAATAATATTTACTTAAGGACTTCTTCATGTCCTCAGGGAGATTTTACAATGGAGTGAGTTAGCTCACTCCATTGTAATATCTCATTTTGTATATAATGTATTCCCCAAGATAAAATTTTATTTGAGCTTGTTTTTAGCATGCAGTACAATAAATAGATCAAGATTTAACATTGAGGAAACTAAGGACCTGGAAAACTAAAACAAAAAAATATTTTATTACCCTTCAATTTGTTTATTTATAGATTATTATATTACCCTTCAATTTGTTTATTTACAGATAATTACCCTTCGATTTGCTTATTTATAGATTAGTACCCTAGATTAGAATTAGATAATCTTGCCATTCCATTTTTAATATTAATAATATAATATCCCTCTCTACTCCTTTCAGCTCCACCCTCAGAATTTCAATTTCCTGATATTACCCAGTCTGTAAATATTTCATATATTTACAATTATTGTTATTTTCAAATGGAATGGAAGCTACAGTATAGTTATTTATTATACTTTATTTAACTATAAGAAGTTTATACTTTGATATTTCCTTCAAAATTTAGAAAATATAATGTGAATAATATTAAATTCTTTCAAATTAAAAAAAAGTCAAATATAAATTAATAAATGTTCTTTGCATTAAATTTAATTAATACTAAAACATGTAAATTGCTGTATTTCTTCAAATCTTTAGGTTTT
>KZ806890.1:739769-750844 GCA_000696205.2 Oncopeltus fasciatus
AAAAAAAAAAAAAAAAAAAAAAAAAAAAAAAAAAAAAAAAAAAAAAAAAAAAAAAAAGGAATCAAATAACCATTTTTACAAGTTTCTAGTTGAAAAAACAGATCATTGCAAAAGTCAATAAGGTAATTTCTTGCAATTTAATGCAGCTTTTCAAGGAAAAAAACAAAATGAGATTTTTTAACTATAAATGTGACATATGAGATATTAATATATTTTTCAAGGATGAATATTAGGTTATCAGAAACTCCAAAACACTCCTATTCCCAAATAACAAATTTAAATGTGAAAAATAATAAAATTATATATTTTTATATTTTATTTATTATAGAACAAACTAACAATGAAACTTGTAACTTTATAATTTAAATTGGGGCTTGATAAATGGTCACAAATGGTAAACTTATTATGTTAGGTAAGCTGAGTAGTGGACATATTTTAATATATAATTCTAAGAAATTCCAAGCCTTTGCAAATTTAAAATAAAAAAACAAACTGAGTAATATAGTTTAATAATATGTAATTTTGTTATATTTTAACCAAGTTATTCAGTTTAATATTTATTAATATATCAGGAAAATTAATTAAAATCATTACATTAAGGGAGAATGTACTTGCCAGACTCACATCTTGGTCAATTAGCAGGCACATTAAATCTTTGGGATTGTAGGCTTCTATACCTCCATAAAAATATCTTCAAATAGTAATAATGACCCTATGAACTGTAACAATATTATAGGTTCCTTATTAAGTGATTTACTAATAAGAAACCTATAATATTTACTAACTCTGCCTCCCATAAATTGTGAAAAATTATTTTGTTTCCGTCACAAAGGAATAACAGACCAAACAACACTATATCATACTTCATTAGAGATCAGGATATGGTTTTAGAATTCCACTGTGACAGAAATTAGTTATTTTAAAAACTATATTTATATATAAATTGATAAAAGTTAAAACATATAACATACATAAAATATTAATTATGTACATATATATATATATTTTTTATAATAATCACAGGAATATAAATAGATCACATACATGCATAATATACTTTATACTTATATGTTCTAATTAGAGAGTTTCCAAAATTAAATAAATTATATCAAAGATTTTACAACATAATGAAGAATAAATATTTTTAAATAGATCATCACAATCATACAATAATTATACAACTCTATACGACATTATTAATGAGTTTATTGAATATATGATCCTAAAAATTTACTTAGAAACACATTTTCAAAAACTAACTTCAAATGTTCCATTTAGAACATTTACATTGCTCTGAAACACCAAGTCAAGAAAGAAGGAAATGATGTCATTCCTAGATGAGATGTCACCTTGAGCCTCTTTAAATGTAAATAGCTAATGGTACAACCATTATTTCCTTGAGACAATGATCATTAGTTAATCTAAGGCAAACTATTATGAGTATTAAGAAAACAATATAAATTTCATTAGTTATTATTCAATTTCATGAAATATTTTGAAGACATTTGTCTTCATTTGAAATCATTAGTTCCAAGTGCCTTAGTTTGAAAATGTAGAAAAAATGATCCCTGTACTAAGTCACAGTTATACTACTGAGGTAATAGTAGAATCAATAACAAATAAAACATATTTCAGCTAACTTAAATTTTAAAATTAAAATATCTTAATCAAAAAGTTCTGGGATATATATAAAACATTAAATTTATAAAAATCTCATTTTATGTATAAAATTAATATTTTTTTCTAATCACACAGTTAAACTTTGTTTAATTGTTTCCGTAGTTCAAGAAAAACAAAATGTCAAGTTTATTTATTTTTATTGTAAAGTATTAAATATATATTTTAAGTGTGCTATATATGTAGCATATACAGAATAAATCTCATTTGTCTGTAATGTTATTAGTGGGAAAACATGNAATGTGAATTTTTTTTGTCTATATTATTACTACTTTTTTTTTGTAAAAGATGTTCTTTCCAAATAAAAACAATTTGCCGTAAGTGAGAGAAAACAATTTTGTTCACCTGTCAAAGGAGAGTATTATGGTCAAATTAGAAAACTGAGACTTTAAGCAGTCTATGCCTTGAAATCATTTTAATCCATTAGTGAATATTTCAATTTTAAGTAATAAAATAATTTTCAAACTTTTTTATATTCTACAAAATCTATAGAAGAAAATGTATTAAGGATAAATTGATAATATAATGATATACTATCTCCCACTGCTACAATAACTTACATTTATCAAAACCAATTATAATTGTTCTTATTTAATAAAATTAATAAATTATGGTAGAGACACTCCAAACTTCTTAATAGAACCAAATTGAGTAAATTTTTCTTATAATGACACTAGTGAGTTGGGCAGCAATTAGGTTTTGATCTCCTGAGTAATATTTTTGAAAATTTAATTAAACAGCCTGCCCTAATATAAGCATAAGCTCTTTTGATAGTTTTTATTACTATTCATTTTATGAATAATTATAATTTATCAAACAGTGTAATGAAGTATATAAATAACTAATTTTATAATCAATACTCTGAAAATATTATTATTTTGAATAAGTAATTATATTTTTGAATAAGTAATTTTGGTCAAATTTTGTAAATGCTAAATGTAAATGAAGGGAATTGTACAAATCAGTGTTACAGCAGAAAAAAGTGGTAATTCATATGAATTATGATTTGTAATTGCTTATTAATGTAATTCTGTGTTATTTATTCATTAATAGTTACTATTAAAAATTCTTACCACTTGACATCATCATTATGACCAAGATAATGCCTTTGAGTTTGCTCTTCAACATTATATAATACAACAACTGCTGCAACAAAGTAAACCATCTCTCCAGTCGGTAGAAGATATAAATTGTTCCTGCAGTCCTTTCCTCGGTAACCATAACTAAAAGGATTAGTTAAGGAATATTGAAAGTAATAAGTACTTTTTTTATGTGTATTTTTATCATCAATCACCATCTGCAAGCCATAGAGACCTAGGGCGGAAACATATGTCAACACATGTCAGGATGCATTCATTTGCACCCACAACATACTAGAGAAGATGAATGGTCTGCCACCAATCTATCTGCCTGATTTTTTTTTTCCATTCCAAAGAAAAATGTAATCAATTAAAGCTTCTGCTTACAAGGAAAATATAACACAATAAACCAGAAATTCTCTAAGTCTAATAAACAGAAGTGCTGTGAGTATTGTACTGAGGTCTAAAGGCTCTGGAGTCCAGTGTCCTAACCAATGGACCATCATGAAATCTTCACTTAAAAAAAATATAATAAAATTTTAAAAAACAGTGTAATGAAGTACATTGTTGAGATTTTTTTACTTATGGAAGAAAGTAATCAAAAAATTATTCATCAAATCATGTTTTAAGGTCTCCTAAATCCATTTAATTTAATTGCATTTTTGCAATTTTAACTAAAATTTTCACTGAAGCTTGAGGGATTGGGAGTTATACTACTCTCATTGAGAATTTCCTACAGGTTGTATATATTGATGTATCAGAATGAAATTGAAAAAAAAATTTTTTTTCTTTGACATAATCAATATTTAAAAAAAAAAATTTGGGTTGAAATTGGCATAGAAAAATATTACAGAGAACCCTCATTCTTATACACCCGTATAAGAATATTGAATTTTCTCTCACAGTACATAAACATTCAATGTACAGATTTCATATTTAAGATTGAAAATAATAGTGTGTGGCAATGCATATTTGTAGAAATAGAGGGCTTCTTCATTGGAGGGTAGTAATACAATTTTTTTTTATTCATTGCTCAGTTATTTATTAGTATAA
This sequence comes from Oncopeltus fasciatus, assembly GCA_000696205.2. Classification (NCBI taxonomy): domain Eukaryota; kingdom Metazoa; phylum Arthropoda; class Insecta; order Hemiptera; family Lygaeidae; genus Oncopeltus; species Oncopeltus fasciatus. The sequence goes on from KZ806890.1 coordinate 743,579, forward strand.
GTAATATTTCCTTTCCTTATTTTGTAACAAAAAAATTTCCACATTTGTAATTGGTAAACTAATAGTAGGTGTGTAACAAAATCTATTTTGATAACATTAAAACTGGGTGAGAGTTATAAAAAAAACAAAAACAAACATAACTTGAAATCCTTATAAAGTGCTTTATAAATCCTCCAGGATAGCCTTTTATGAATAAATAATTGATCAATGACTTTTTCTCTCCTGGAGGATTTATAAAGCACTTTATAAGGATTTCAAGTTATGTTTGTTTGCTTTTTTTTTTTTTTTTTATAACTCTCACCCAGTTTTAATGTTATCAAAATAGATTTTGTTACACACCTACTATTAGTTTGCCAATTACAAATGTGGAAATTTTTTCAACATTCTTTTATTCATAGGAATATCTCAAAAATTTTCTTTCTTTCTATAGACTCCTAATGTTGTGACACTTTGAAACTATTGAAAGAAGGAGGGGGGAAAAAAAATGAGAAGGAAATCTGCAAACTGAGATAAATCATCAAGAGATGTGATTAATTAAAATAATCTTGGCATCAGTGACACATGTTTTCCCACATGAACACTCTCCAATCAGATACAGGCCTAGCTCTTAGTAAGCCTCCTATATTCGATAACAATTTTTTACAAGAAGATTTTAATTTTAATAACAGGGAAAAGAAGTGTAAGTTACGCTATTAGGTAAAAAATAATATAAAATAATTATTTTTTAAGTAGACTCAAACTTTTTACTTGCACAATTTAATCATTCTAATAAAAAGGATACACCCATTCTAATTTAAGCCTTTGATGAGGTGGAGCAGCTACTTTGCCAACGTCATAGCTTTCTGCTATACTGGATGGGGCATATAGCACAACAGGACGTCCACGAAGGTACATCCTCAAGTTGCCCTCCTCCTCATTATATTCTGTGCACCTGAAAATAATATATAAATATTTAAAATACTGAAAAATTGTGATTCATTTTTTTCTCAAAAAATGTCAGTTTTAACAAATGGCTTTTAAACAAAAGTAAGGGGACATCTTTAGTATAAAAAAATACTATTAATCAATTTAGGCCATTAGAGGGTAAATTCATCTCTAAAATTTGAATTTCTAAAAAACCATTAGCAATAAATGACACTGGAACTTACTGAGAGAATGTGAATTTTTTTTGTCTATATTATTACTACTTACCAATTTTAATAAACTGAAAACAAATATTAGAGTTAATAGTTCAATTATTTACACCGTTATTGGAATTTCCACACTCTAAATGGTCAAAATTTTTAATAATTTTAAAGTTTTTATAGCCATACATACTATGTAAAAAAAAAAAAAAAAAAAGAAAAGAAAAACCATTGGGGCACTACAGTATTAAAAACATTGATCTTCAAATTTTGGACATCAAAGTAAAATCCCTCCAAATAGTTCGGTGGTTTAACTTTGTTTAATTATTTTATTACTATAGCTTTTACTAATAAAACCAATATTATATGCTAATGTAATTTATTTTGTTATAGTTTTTGAAGCTATCTAATTTTGAGACTTATTTTGAACAAGCCACATATCAACTATTTTCATCCTTTGTAATCTTTTAACAAATCTTTAAGTTTTTACATGGTGTGTGGTTTCTGAAACATAAAAAAAATCATTTTAATAGGCACAGAATACATATTTGAATAAAGAGAGACCTATGCTTCTACTGCAATTTTGAGGAGGATATACTAACTATTATTATTAACTATTATTATAGACTATAGCTGGGAAATAGATGGCCATCAGGTGATACATTTATGAAAGTTAGCTTTTAGCCATCCCTGGCCGTAACCCAACTATTGTTAATGCCAATAATTATTAAAATCATTCATCATTAATTCATAGTTATGTTCAATATTCATTAATACAAAATTGTAGTCAAAGTAATTAGTTTGTATGAGTTTTCATGGAAGTTAACTTTTTTCTGTGGCCACCTTAGTTTATAATTATGACTTTTTAAAATTGAAAAAATGTAATTAACAACAAGTGTTTGGGCAGTATCATTGTATATAATTGACTGACTCCATTATTTTATAGTAATTTTACCTGAATTCATCACATCTAATTATTTTAGTGAATTTTGAGATTGTTCTCCTACCATATTTTTTGAAATTTTTTGTTGTTATTTTCTCTGATTGTGTGTGCATGTGCGAGTGTGTTTGTGTGTGTGTGTGACTGATATTGCTCTACAGGCTAGCAGTTTTCCTTAATGCACTTAACTATTAAATACTAAACAATCCCAAATTTATCAAGTTCTGCTTAGAAAATGTATAAACTATATGACTTGTATGCATGCTTAAATTCAATTTTTTAATTCTACTTTTCTTGAAGTCTATACCCATTACATTTTAGGAGAGTAATGATCTGAATTTTCATGTTGTTGGTGGCAATAATTTTTTTTTTAAGAAAATAAAGCAATATTTAAGAATATAATTGTGGATATTAAACGGAATGTATAATTCTTGAAATATACCGACCAAATTCGGTATTTAAACTTTTCATTGCAATTCTTTACCATTTATCAAATGCAGGGATTATTGGTAGATGTTTTTCGTTGGGGTTTGGTCAAGGTTGATCCAAAAAATACAATTAAAAAACGTGTATTTTTAATTACCTACCGTCGTTTCGGCTTACATTGAGAGCCATCTTGAGGGCTAATCATGAAGGCGAGAGGGGACGTCCTGCCACCATGATGTTCATGACTAAATGTGGTCCAGATGACACAACGTCCCCTCTCGCCTTCATGATAACCCTGAAGATGGCTTACAATGTAAGCCGAAACGCAGGCAAATAGGTCAAAAAATACACATTTTTTTTCTAAATTTTTCATTTTTCAATTTGAATCGGATAAGAGAGAAAGGGAGGGGGTTAATGGGAGACTAGAATTTATGATCGTAATATCTTCAATGTTATTAGAGTTACGAACAAGTTTATAGAATTGGTGAAAAATGTAATTTTCTAATGGAGAGTTTTTTTGACCGTAGGTATTATTATTAGATGATTTTTGTTGGGGTTCGGTCAAGGTAGATCCAAAAAAACACAAATTTTTTAATTTTAAATTTGTATATTTATTTTTTTGATCTACCTTGACCGAACCCCAACAAAAATCATCTAGTAATTTTCTAATGTTTATTTTCTACAACATAAGTTTTACTGAGTTTCATACATGGGGCCTTGTATTTATGGTTGGGGAGAATAGCGAAGAAATTTGCAAAAATCTTCCAAAAGAGCCTCAATAACTAGCTACGCTCCTGAGGCAATCGATTTCCAATTACTTATTAGAAGATTAAACATCTATAACCTCAAAAAATTGTTGTAAGAAGAAGTTTTAAAAGTATTCACTAGTGTACGGCATATATTTATTTAATAATAACATGGAAAATGTGAAAGAAATATTATATAAAATGTGAGAAATATCCAAAAAGGCATTCCAATTCTCATGATGGCATTTTCCCATTTCTTAGGTAGAACTCCTCCATGTAATCTTTAATCTCGAGGAAATCAGAAAAGAAGATATCTTGCACTATGAATATGGTTCAAGGAAACCATATTCATCTTGCACACTTTCTCAAATTACAGTCAAGTTATTGAAGCTAAATCCAAAACCTTTAAAATAACTCAATGTAATATCTGCATTTTTAATTTATCTGGCACACGATCCTACACAGTACAACGAATGAAATATTTATTTAATTCATACAAGCAAATCCCCCCTGACCAGTGTGTCCTTTGCAGAACTAGAGTTCCTCAGAGCTTTGGACATCCCTCATGGCCTTAAGAAATGAAAAATACGTCTTGTCACGTAGGAGCTGTGTAAGGTAAGCAGATTTCCGATGCATCATTAGGAAATTGTGGTAAGAGGTGAAGGGTGGGGAGGCGTTCATTATTAAATCATTTANGTTATAATAAAACATCCTAATATAGGTACTCATAATTTTTATTTGAAGCCATTATATTGATACATGTTGCTTAAGAGATGCCTATTACTACATTTAATAAATAAATTATAATAACACTGAATAACCTTGGTGTTATTAGCGTAAAAAAGTGTAGTAACCTTCTTTGATATAATTTAAAAATTTGAGTTTATTTGGTAATCATAGAGATAAGTTTGCAATTTTTAATTGTCATTTTTGGCAATATTAACAGTTTAGTGCATCAAGATCTAAGAGGTTACCTTTCCATGCTTCTAAAGCCAGCCAGAACAGAGAGAGTACTGGAGTGAGACTGAGGGGACACCACCCCCTACTACTGAGTGGTTTCCTCAAGGTCAGCTACAGAGGATAGTCATTACTCACCAAGTTAAAAAAAAATTTAGCCTAACTAGAGTAAAAGAGTAGAAGTATGAAATCTTAGCAACACATTTAAGTTCATTAAAAACTTTTATTTAAAAATTATCTCAATGAAAAGTTTTAATTAAATTACTATTATAAAAAAAAGAAGAGAAACACGATAATCAGCAACATAAATAAAATAAAATAATTAAGTTCTACGGAAGTAACTTTAAATGATCTGTGCTATAACTAACTACAGGGAATTTTAAAAATCTTTTTCTTCATATATACTACATCAATTAACTCTGGTCTCTCTTGTAAATGAATAAATCTTTCATTATATACTTCATCAATTTTCCAACTTTTATGAAGAAATATCAAAGCTAAAAGGAAATTTAATTAATACATATTAAAAAATTAAAGACAAATTTTAAAACCCCTTAACACCACTAACCATTAAAAGTTAGTTAAACAATGTTTATGCTTATAAAACACATTATTTTTTATTAATTCTTTAGTAGTTTCCCTCCCCCTTATCATTCCTTAAAATAAATAAAAATTATAGTGTTTCCACTAAAAAGTCATTATTATTGTAATGATTAATATTTTCTTTTGTTCTGTTGATGTCATCTTGGTTTAGGGCAAAGTTGAAAAATATTGGAACACTAAAGGAAAAATATTTTAAAATATAGGATCTTAATAAAGACAAGTATCTGTTAATTAGGGCATTAGTTTTTTCTTAACTTGATCATTTAGGAGACAAATTTTATGTTGAAACAAATCACTAAAACAGAAAAATGTCATTAGTAATGGAATTTTCTTTTATTAAAGAATAAGCTAGTATATTCAATGGAGCTATGGAAATGTAATTAAAGAAGGCTAATGGGAAAATTTTGTACTAAAATGGTTTTTTTGGCTCATAGATCTGAATATAAAACCTTCATTGTAATCACTAAACTGGACAGGCTTTTGTCAAGGAATAAAGCCTACCTAGATCCATGGATATTAAGAACAGAAATTAGCTAGCCACAGCTAGAGCCCTTTCCTCCAGAACACTAAAGATATGAACAATAACCCACTTATAAAACAATGTGCTAAGCTATACAATTTCTGCATAATAATCCAAATATAAAGTTTTTTTGAATCTAAAGGTCAAGACCTGTGCTTAATAAATGAATACCTCATAATCGTAGCTAATAAACATTTTCATTAGGACTTTACATCTTATGCTGTCTCCATACCTAAAGTAATGATTTTGTAAAAATCAATCAAACTTTGAAATTTTATTATGATTAAAATTTATAATAATTTAATTTCTAAATAATACCATGTAAAGGAATTAATTGAATTTTAGCAACTGCAACTGCTAAACTGTGAAAAGGATTTTTAATCAAATTCTGACTTACCGAAGAATCCTCACTCCCAATCAATCAAACTAAATATTTTATATAAACTATATACTAACTTAATCATTTTAAAGCTAATACCAAGTTATGTTGAATTTTCATGAAATTATAGTTGTTGGAGTTTTAAATGTTTTTCAATGAGGATCTGGGGTTTTAGGGGAACCACACTCCTAAGGTTATGATTTCGCAGATTTACTTAATATTCTTTTGAATAATTATTTTAATACATTGTCATAATACGTCATATAAAAGAACTTGTATATAATCACTTTATACAATTTGTGTCTGTGAGATAATTTAAATAATATTTATTTTAATTAGGTGCTATTTCTTTAATTTCATAATTTCTTAATCATATTTAATATATCAGGTGAATTCTAATCCTATTCAAATTTATCAGTTCATATATATTAATTTTTTATATTCATTTTAGTCCTAAAAAAAGAGGAATGTTGCATTTAAGTAAAATTACATTATATAAATGAAGAAAAATAACACTAATTTTTTAATACAATTTTAGAGTAGGGTTAACTTCTGATTAGGTGATTTAACTGATTCACATAAAACAGCCTTCTGTACCTTTGGAGGCTTGCCAGACATTCCCTGCCAAGATCATCAAGTATACTCACTTATACTTTTAATTTTAATTAATTTATTTTATTATTACTTCCAAATACATTATTTGTAATGACACATTCACTCTAGTATATGCTTTTATTGTAAATTTCACCCCTGAAGAGAACATACAAAATGTTGGCAATAAGAAATAAATTCTAGTGAATTGTTTAATCTTACACGTGACTTTTTTTCCCAACTCCTTCCTAACCAAACATCAACAATTCATACATCATACATTAAATTATATCATTTCCATATTTAAATCTTTGATTAGAGTTTAAATTATATATATCTATTCATATATATANTAAATAAATATTTTTTACTTCCTAAGAATGATTGGTGAAGAATCAACCAATTTTATCTGTCATGTAATAGCACAAATGAGAATAAACTTCCTTATACAAAATCTGCTAAAAGAGATGTCAAAATATAAAATGTTCATTTACTACACCAAGTTTCAAGTAGTTCAAGTTTCAGTTCTTAGTTATTATTATAGCATCATATAATGTTAATTTCAAGAAAAAAGGAAATAAAAAAAATAGCTCACATAAAACTTACAACATGTTTACTCTGACTGTTATACTATTTATATTAACAGCCAGATTGAGTTATTGAGTTTGTAGTACTTCAAAAACAGTCACCATTAAAATTTTATGGATAATACAGTAGTCAATATAGTGTGTTTCTTAATAAAACTTTTTTTTTTTAAATCTATAAAGTTATCATTTTAAAAATTTGAACTTTAATAATAATTAACCATATTTATGAAGAAAACAGAGAATAGTGCACAATTTTTAATAGAAAACTTTGTTTCAAAATATATTCCGTTTATTTATAATATGCATTAATAAATATAATATCGCCATATTCTTCCACACAGTCTGCGGTAATATATCATACAAAGCAACATTTTTTTAAAGCGATATATATAT
>KZ806890.1:757545-775591 GCA_000696205.2 Oncopeltus fasciatus
TATATATATATATATATATATATTTATTTATTTCAATGATAAATGAAAGTAGCAATAACAATCATGAAAAAAAAATTACAAACATACAAATGACCAAAAATCTACTTTAAAAAACGTTAAAAAAAGACGTGCAATTTGGTTGGTTATGATTATTAACAGTATAGAAATTAAGTAAAATCCAAGTAAATGTGTTAAATGTAATATTGTAGAGAAATTTTATTCATCATTACATTTTATCATTTTTCTTTCATTAATATTAATTTTGTGGTTTGTCACATAGTCTTTTTGATTTTTAAAATATTTTATACAAACGTCCCTGGTTCATTATTTTCTTTGATTTCATTTTGTAGTACCTGAAACACACACACTTATCATTTTCTGCTGTTAGAACCCTCTCCTCTCAGAAGGAATTTTATTTCTTCATCTCAACAAACCAAATTAAACAGAAGAATTTTTTTTTTTTTGCCAGTCGACTCCTGAGGTCATTGGCGCCAGATGAATTCAATTTCAATATTTCAACATTGGGGCAGTGTGCTTGGACCCATTGTCTATATTCTTTATACTTGGCATCCCTATGAAGTATATATATCTCCTGCTATCATTGCTGATTGTCAATCCAATCCTGATTCCTCAGTTGCCATTAATATCCTCCAATATCATATAAACCACGTAGGTGCTTGGTATTTAAAAATAAATGAAAACAAGTGTGTTCGTGTCACTTTTACTTTTCGAACCAAGAAGAACCTAACTCTTCATATATTTTTCAATGAAATACCATTTCCCAACCCAATACTGTAAAATACCTAGGTTTCTGTTTGGATTCAAGACAATCTTTGAAGAACACATAAGGCAGAAAATACAAGATTTAAACTATGGATACTATGGACAATTAAATAAACTATTTGAAAGAAAATAAAACTTATCAATACAAAACAATATAACAATCAACAAAACTATTCTTAAACCTATATGGACATAAGGAATAGCACTATGGGCACCTCTAAATCCTAACTAAAAGACCCAACATATCCAATATTTCTAGACTACAATCCTCAAAACCATTGCGAATTCTCCCTACTATGTGTCATCACCCATCACAATATACTTCAAACCAAGCTTCTCAAAGAACTAATTCCCTTCCTTTTTCTCTAAATTGCGTTCAAAACTCACACAACATCTCAATCCTGTAACTAAAGCACTATCTTCCCAAACCCATCCTGATAATCTTTCACAATGATTGAATCAGAGATGGCCCTGTTTCATTGCCTTATTCAATTTTATATTTATTTGTTTATTTTTTTCTCCTTTCTTTATTCATTTATTTTTGGCAATCCTCTCTTTGTACTGTAGTATACATTCATTTTATAATTTAAAAAAAAAAATTGAGAATATTACTGAATATTATTTGTGTTCAGAATTTTTTTAAAATGGACTTTTCAAATTATATTACTAAGAGTAATTCTAAATATTTTTGATAATTTTATTACTTATCTAATTAATTTCTTGGTTTATTATTAATTTATTAATTACTTATTCACAACAAACATATTATACACAAATTAATGAAATGTTTTTGTTAATTGGTTCTTGTGATGAAAATTTTCAGATATATTTCATTATAAAATTTAATCTAGGTAATATTAGCTTTGTATGTTTTGCTTGAAGCAAATCTTAAGTAATTCTTATAAAACAGTTTAATATAGTACTGAATAAAAAAAAATTAAATTACTCCAAATAATTTATTCATCTTAATTACTTAACCAAAAAAACAGTTCTTTAGATTTAAATACCTAATTATTTATATTAGAAAGACTTGTATAAATTTTGTGAGAAAAATAAAACAATTATCTTAAACTACTGATTCAAAATCTCTTCAGACTATTGGAAAAAAATAGTCTTTCCAGACTGATGGAAACAATCTTCACACAGTGCTAATTTAGAAATTAACTGTTAAAAATTCTAGTTAAATAATAATATATTTTATTAATGCTGTATATAAATTGTTGTGAATAATTTATACCTCTAAAAATTGAATTTGTATCAGTCTATAATTTCTTTAATTTTAGCTTGAAACACTAGACAAAAAAATATATATATAAAAAAATTTCTCAAAGATTTAGAATGATTTATTATGAAGTGAAACAACTTGAGGATTCTTAAGGATTTTATATTTAGATTGAATCACCTGTTTTAGGGGCATCAACTCTAAGGCCATTGGTGCTTGATTTATTTTATTATTATTTTTAAAAAATAATATACTAAGACTTTCTGAACTGATTTAGTTATAATAAAATAATGGCTCTCTTAGGGAAAGCTATTGGTAATTTAATTTAAAATATTAAAGCTGCCTATTTTACAAATGTTTTTAGACAAAGCTTCGTTTTGACACCACTCTGGAAGGGAAATACCTGAAATTTCTCATTCGCATTGTTCATACAAAGAACATCCATATCAAAAATTTGTGAGCTTTCTCTTCACCTCTATAATTATTTTCCTAGAAATTTTAACAATGTAAAACTGTGAGTTGTGCAAAATAACACAGACATATACTATAAAAACAAAAGCAAATTAAAAATATATAAATTTTTGAATTAATCGCTGACCTTAATTTACTTAGATAATAACTGAAGAAAATGTAAATAAAAGAAAATTAGAAAAGTACTCTCACTCAATAGACTCCCATCTCTTCTCTTCCCCACTTTGGGCATATGGAGCCAAAAAAATCTTTAAATTTCAGAACAAATAAAAACCACTATTAAAGAGACACTCTCTGCTAAGATAAGGTATTTTTCATATACTTGAGAAGTTTTGGATGTTATTGTATGCTATTTTACTTTTTATTAAAAGTAAAAAATAAAGAAAATAATCTACAAGCACTTCTAGAAATATGGAGTCATTAAAGTTTATCATGCAGAAGCTCTGCAAACTGTGTGAATTTCCCATGCCTGTGGGTTTCAATGAAATTTGTTAGAAATAAATGAAAGTAGATGACAAATTTGATCCACTAACCGAAAGGACAATGGCAGACTTGATGAAATTAGCTTGAATAACTGGGAAAGGAGAATCTTCCTAGTTAAAATCTTATGTCTTATTTTCCTCAAAACAGGCCTTAGTAAAAACTTTATAAAAGATAAACATTACTTTATAGGGCCAAATACTTTGACCCATTATTTGTTTCCCTAAAGCAACAATTATGAAGCTAATGATTTTTTGATAGTGTATTCTAGTAAACTTATCCCTCACCTAATTTCAGCTATTAATGACTTATACAATGATTTGAGGAAAGAAGCTAAAATCGTGAACTTAGTTTCTCTATTTTAAAAAGAGAAGGGCTTCTCAAAATTCCTGGGTACATTCTTTAATATCTTACTTAATACTTGATTATCATAAAACCTCAAAAAACAGTGGTTAGAAGACAATATTTTACAGTTATCTCCTATAAATGTTTTCTTAACACAAATAGTAACAAAAAATAATTAAATAATTATTAACTTCATTGTGGTATTTTATACAACGTAAATTAAAAAAAAAATAAATGCATGGGAATAGAATAAAAAATCTTAAATGTCCCAGCCAGGGCACGAACCTGGATCTCCTGCTATCCGGGCAAGTGCGTAAGCCATTTACGCCACCGAGACAAGTCAGATAAGTTATTAAGTTTCTCTTATATATCAGTAAAGAAATCATTTAAAAAAAACATTTACAAAAATTCTTATTTAGATATTCTATTGAAAACTATTCTATGAATTAATTTTTGGCTGAAATCAAATAAGTGGAAGGGGGTATTTTATTAAGAAAAAAATTGAACTATTGTCAATACCTTAATTATTATTAGTGCTATAGAAAAAAAAATAGAATAAATAAGATGGAAAATTGACATTCTGACCTTTAATTACATGTCATTCTTTAAAAAAAAAAATTAAGAATTTAACTATGAATCTTTTTTATATCTTTTTATTTATTTTAGTAATTACATACTGCACAGCGTGCATCTATGAATAAAGAGCATTCTCCACTCTTCCCCTAGGCCAACCTTAGTGATCTTACTATCAATCCAATCCTCACTGCCTTACCCAGCAAGTAAATTAATGTTCGTATTTATGTTCATATTTTAAGAAACCAGGGATATCAGCTTAGTTGATGTTGCTACTGCACAGTAAGACTTTTTCTGCTTATTATCTTAATCTTGAGTAGGCTTCATCCACCAAACCACAATATACTCATATTAATCTTCAATGTTCTATCTTGCCACTGGAGTTCATTACTTCCTTCTCAATCTACCTCTGCATTAAATATTTTATTGGGCATTCATTCCCCTCCTAATAATATTGATTGCTTGAATTACCTGAAATCTTCAAAGGCACAATGCTTTATAAATCTTTTAAAGGCAAGCTCTTAAATTAGGCAATTTCTGATAAAATGTCTGATATTTAACAAACAAGATAACTGAAAATATTTTAAAAGAATTTTCTTCCTTAAGATAAAACGCAATTATTCAGCTTCAGTTAAGTATATTCAGTCCCTGTGATAATAAAGCAAGATAAAGTCTTCTACAGTTTTTTTAGTTACAAAATACCAAAACGCCATTTATTTTAAAAGTCAGTCCTTTTAAATGCATACTGCTTGAAGTCAATCAGTTTCCAAACTGTTTCCAGAGAAACAAATGAAATTAGCCACATCTGTCTACATTAATTCCTTATAATATTTACAAGCTAATACTAAAGGAAATGTAACATAATATGTACAATGCTGAATTTGCTGTTTTATATATTTAAATATTCTTACCTAGAAGCATGGGTAGGGGTGAGCTGGTGCTGGTTAAAGTCTCCTGTGGATGACCACCGCTTGTTTAAAGAACTAGGAGTGGGTATACCTCTGGATGGAGGGGCATTGCTAGTGGGACTTTGTCTTGGCAGAGGAGTTTGGGGAGGTGAAACAGAGCTTGAGCTCGGGGAGTCTGAATGTAGTGATCCTGTAGACTGGTAATGAACTCCTCGCCTGGAATGATAAAAAAATTACTAATAAGTAATAATAATAAAGCATTTAAAAAAATAAATTAAGGTAATTGAAACAAGTAGAAAAAAAATTAAAATATGTTAAATATATTTCTATATCAGAGTCAAAGCTAATACATTAGCAACATGCTCATAAGGTTATTCCCAATTTTTTCCTCTTTTATATCAATATTCATTGCTACACATTTTGTAATGTGAGCTCTGTTTGAACTAAAGATTACTGGAAGAAGAAAAAATTATTTACCCTTCTGACATTTTCTCACCTCTGGGGCAGGGAAGTTGGGGTTGAGCTCTGAACTCTTCTTACTGGTTCCCTCCCATTCACGGGAGGGTCTTTTGGGCTTCGATACCTCAAGTATCCATCTCTAGGGCTGTTGTTAGGGCTTCCTATTGGAAGAAAATAAGAAAAATTATAATTATTATCTTGTTTATTTATATCAGCTGCATAAATAAAAAAATGAATACTGGTAACTTCAGGTGGAAAGAAAAAGATTTCTAGACACCACAACAAGATTTAGGACAGATAACAATATTTGTATGAATTACTTATTTTGGTTGATATGATCACTGAAAGCAAAATGTTTTCTGTAACAAATTACTTAAGTATTTATTTCCAAACTTATCAGTTCTTCTTTCTTATTTTTTTCTATTTTTCTCTACCTTCAAGCTCTATTTTTGTTCACCAAATTACAGATTAATTAAGGATGACATTAATCAATGGTATATTGGTTTAAAATAGTATAAAAAACATGTATATACATATTCATAGGATATATGCCAAATTATATGTACATACTCTTATCACATGACTTCCAAATTTCACACGATTTTTTACCTCTTTAGTTTCAAATAAGTGAATTTTTCTTAATTTTAATTAAAAACAACATACATTACAAACAAAATTTTAATGAAATTTTTTAATTTTAAAAAATCAATTAAAACTCTTAATTAATGGTTAAAATAAAAATTAAGTAAATCATATACTGTAAAACTGAGTTAGAGTTATTAAAACACAAAATTCTTCTTCCTCAATACAGTAAGGGAAATCTCAATTCCATTTGTTTCAAAAAGTTTAAATGTTTTTTTCTTACTTACAATTAAAATTAAACTAAGGCACTAATTTAGTAGGACATTGCCCCCCCCCCCCCCACCACTGAATCAGTTAACTTTAAGGATAATGGAGATGAAAATGCTACTAGCACTTGTAATTTTCCTAGATGAGTATGAAGCTCACTTCAAAGATGATGAACATGAAGCTTACTTCGCATCAGATGAATACAGATCTGACAGGATTCTTTTAATAGCTCATTTCTGAATGTTTATTACAGACAAGGTAGGAATTGTTTCTCAAAGAAAATAAGGAAAAATAGTAATTTTTTGATTTGATAAGTAGAGAAAATAATAAAATAGATGAATTTTCTCTTAGTCCAAATGAATTTCAATATTCCATCATTTCCAATTTTAGACAGCAAAGAATATTTTATGATTATAGTTGGTGAAATATAGTCATTATCATTATTAATATTAATTAAATATACTTTTTGTTCACTATAGATTATTTAAGTGATTTAATTATTAATAATTGTTTAATTTAGTAAAACATTTTTATAGATGAATTGTTTGTACTTTATTGTTTTACTAGTTTTCTTCTGTGGTAAATGAATAATAAGCTATCTGATTTAGCAAACTATGAACAATGTTTATTTTGTTTTTAGAAATAAATATGTTTTATATACATTGTATATATTTAATTATAAAACTTTTATACATTCATTCAGTCCAAGTTTTCACTCTACATAATGAATTCATTCAATTCTATTATACGCTAGCCAAGACCACCCTAATCTTTCCCTCCTATAGACTATTCTTCTACTCCGCTATTTCTATATTTGTCAAACCTTGTCAACCCTATTCTACATTAATCTATTCCAGTCTTATTCTACCTTTTTTTTGTCTATTCTTTCTACTCTACCCTAGTCTTTCTCAAAACCTACCTTGGTCATTCTCTGCCTTACACTAGTCTGGTTATCCACCTTATCATAGTCTAAAAGCTCAAGTGTTTGTCTTATGATATGGTATTATCTTATATGATCTTACTTAGTGTAGGTCCAGAGTGTCCATGTGTCACAAAACTACTTGGCCCAGACAAAAGAATATCAAATGTCTGAACTAGATTTCTTAGAATCTTGAACCCCAACTATTTAATTCTTGGAACTTTAGTATATCCCACTCTAACTGAGTAATTTCTAGTACCAGCCTTTTTGATCTATTCTTCTTATCTTATTTAACCTATTCTACAATCATCTTTCTACTATAGCCTACCCCACTCTATCCTAGTCCTATCCTATTTTACCTACTCTACACAAGCCTTCCTAAATTGGTCTACTCCACTCTACTCGAGTCTAACTATTCTACCCTACTAGTAAAGTCTATCTACTCAAGTCTTATCCTATTTTACCTACTCTTCTTCACTTGTTTAATTACTATATATTAGTCTATCTACTCTACTCTTATCCTATTTAACCTATTCTACAATCAGTCTTCTCTCCTTGTCTACACAAGTATTTCTCCTTAAGCCATTCTTCTCATCCCTAGTCCAACAACTCAAAACTAGTCATCCTATCCTAGTCTACACTAATCTACTCAAGTTTTCCTACACATACACACTGGTATAACCTCATCTTTTTAAGTAATTTTTTTCATTCAATCTATACATACCTCTGTTGTTTGTGTTTGGGGTTGGCCTGTTCACTTCCAGGACAGCTATCCTCCGGAGCACGTCAGCGAGTGTGGAACGAAGGCAGGCCAACTCCTCTCCCTGGGACATGACCTTCTTCTCTAGGTCGCACAACCGCTCCCTGATTGACTCATCCTCCGACAGGATCATCTCGTCTGCAAATAGGGTTCAGAACTTAGGGAATGTTTAATACTGAAGTAATACTAATAAAAAGTTGAATGCTAGATAATACAAGACTTTTTAGGATATATGCGTTTAATGAGTATTAAACAATCAAGAATGAAGCGTCGAGTAATTGGCAGAAAAGAAAATTCCCATAACCTCCCCTCGTCATTACAAGAACATAAACTTAATCCTATGCATAACAAAATCTTGAATATTAAAATAAGCATGCTCCTATACATGGCGATCGAAATAAAAGTAACATAAATAAATCTTTTTTTTTTTCTTTTTTTTTAATAAATCTTTATTTATTACATTCCGTTACTTAACATCTTGTAATTTGATGACGGATACAATAAATAAATTTAAAAAAGAAATATACATATATAAAAAAATGTAAATAAAATAAAACAAAAAAAAAATAAAGTAAAAATAAAATCAACAATAAAACAAATAAATGGTCATCACTGTGTAGGGAGAAAGTGCCCATTGACCCCACTCCCAATAAGCGGTATAATCTAAGTAGGTTTCCCATGTTTTCCTAAAGCTGAACATAATTAAGAGCAAAATTAGACATCTATTATACAATTCAGCGAGGACAATGAGCGATACGCCGACTAAATCTGGCTCTAGACTGACCGGGAAAGAAGAGTGGGGGAAGCACTTGGCCATCGTAGTTACATTCGTAAATCTCTTCTTTTACGAGCATTTTTCGTAAAAATGTTATAGGGCATGTACGTTAGAAAATTTCATTTTACATCTATTATGATTTTCTTTTTTTTTTTTTTTTTAATTAATTTATATTGTGTATATTAACCAGCACATTAAAAGATGCAAAAATATGAAGAGTGTAATTACTAATAAAGTTTTATTTAAACTATTATGCTCTATACAATTTTTTCTGACTCAAAGATTAATGAAGATATTATTATCATAAAGTTTAAACCCTTTCTCTCCCTCGTCCGATTCCAACCAAAAATAAATGACACAAAGGGTTGTCAATAAAAAACTCAACTAAGTTATTTAGTTTACGTATTTCCTCCTTAGGACCAACTTAAATATGCTATATTTTAATTTTTGTAGAACATTAATGTTTGAAAATTACATTCAACATCTATTGTATTTCAATGGAGATTATTAGTGGAGAATTTGTTGTGGTTCAGTGAAGAATGAACATTGTCAAACTTGACTGAATCCCAACAAATTCTCTGCCAATTGTATTTCATATTTTTTTTTTCGTTACGCTAATAATAATGAATTTATTAGGTTGTAGTGTAATTCTAACCCCCTCTCTCCCTCTGCCAATTTCAGCCAACTGAGCCATTCGTTTCGCATTTAAAAATGGCATGCAAACTTCAGTTAGGCCTGAAAACTTTGGTCTTCTGGGGCGTTAATAGACACTTATAGTTTATTCTAAATGCACTTAAAAAATTTTATTTACTGTCACAAATGCTGTCTAGAAGGATGGGGGATATATCGGAAAATCTGTCATGAGAACTACCCGAATAGCTATAATCCTTCGGCATTCGCTACATCTAAAAAAAAAAAAAAATAAACTCTTTAATAAAATCACTCTATTTAATGTAAAATAAGCAATAAACTTATAAAACTAATAAGACATTTTATAAAAGTTAATTCCCGCTATTGATACTTGGTAGAAATCTTATGTATCTACCTGCGCCATTGTTCAAAACAGTTCTCTCCATTTAGTAATGGAATCACTTTTTTTTTTCTTTCAAAAATCGCTTAACGAAATACACTCCGAAAAAATTACGGGCGCAGTAGACATCTGCTAGTAAGTCTATTCATTTCTTTATTGAACGCCATTTTGTTCTTGTCTATTTGTATGATTTTAAGTCTTAGTTTCAAAATTTGATACTAGGAGCGCTGCTGTACTTGATAAGAAGTTGACGAGTCAGTCACGGGGGGGGGGGGGGGATTCATTATCAACGCAGTCATTGGCAGTTGTAAGCCATTACCAAATATTGGCGAATCATAATATTCTAAGAGGGATTTCTGAGGGGAAAACCAACATTAGAGAAAATTGAGGCGACAATAATGCCACCCTCCCCTCGTCACAAACAACCATCTTCAAGCAATCCTTTGTCAGCCAGACTCCAGAGAGGAGTTTCCCTCATCATCTTCTCGTTTGGAGCCATTTCCCTCTCTCCTCAAACTGGGCTCATACAGCTTCAGACTTTGAATTTTCTTTCCCGCTCGGCAGAATGAGTAAACTTTTATCTTCAGCCCCGAGTGGTGTTTTTAAAATGTATTTACACATTCCGCTATTCGAGCATTTAGTAAAATCTCAAAGAAATCATAATTCTAAAATTAATAAAAATTAAAAGTTTCCGAAATTTGTAACTGAAATCAACTTTCATTCGAAATACAACCATGGATAAATTATGTTACATTGTTATAAAATATGGTAATAATAATATTTTATAAACAGTAACTCTAGCTATAAATCAGGCAAATTTTGATATTTGTACAAAGAAACATAAATACTTTTTTTTTAATTTTTGAATTACGGATGTATGAAAATGAGTTACGGGTTTGAAATGTAGAGTAAGAAACACGATTTGGGAGTTTCCAAACCTTTTGAAGAAAATCAATCTAGGGGATGAGGGACTTAGAGTGAGAACGAATCGAAAAATTGACAATATCCTCGATATTGTCAGAGTCAAGATAAAAACAATTTTGAATGAGAAAAATGCAATTATTCTGATACTTACACTTCATAATATTTTTACCATTTATTACTATTATGGAAAATTTATTAAGGAAAGACGTTAATGGCTACAATCGGTCGGTGGGGAGGGGGAACAAAATTTATAATCTTCATTATTATTGGAGTTTAAGAAAAAAAAAATATTTAAAAAAATAGTTGTTAACTGTAATTTATTAATTAATTTTTGTTCTACAATATTTTCATATCTTCATTATTATTAGCGTTAAAAGAATTATAGTGTAAAATGTAATTATGAGATTTATATTTTATAAAATAAAAAAACAAAAACAAACACATATTAAGAAAAATACTTAAGAATTTCATTATAAATGTTTGGAGAACCATTTTATTTTTTTAATTTGGAATCAAGTTTCCTATTTGGTCTTTACATTCCAATCCTAATAAGATTTCATTTTGGTTGAACTTTGGAAGGAGACCAAAATATATAATCGTAATTCTTCGCAGTTATTTGTGTAATGAAAAACTTTACAGAACATAATAGGTGTAAAATATAATTTTATAACATTGAAATTCTATAACATTTAAAATAACAAAAACAATAAATAAAAAAAAAGGGATCAGCTTACGGTGGTCGAGGGCTTCCCCCACCATCCTTACCAGTCAGTCTAGAGCAAAGTTTACATATTTGAACATATTGACCTTTGTTTATACTTTTCCTGCCAAAGACCACATAATTAAAAGCGAGGTATAATGATGAGGAGCATTATTTAAAAATTAGAGGGGGGGATTTTTAAAATATTGGATAGCCTCCCTTTCAACCATTTAGGGTCGTAGAGGCTACGACAGGATTCCATCCCATTCTAGACACCCATGGCTCAGGATAAGCTTTTATTTCTCGATAGAATTGGGGATTTCATGAGACTTTATATATTGTCCCCAGACAACCACATGCAGCGGCTCAATTTACTGTGAACTCAATGAAAAGTAAAGATTGAATAAAGTCTATTCACAATGTGTATGGGAAGTGAACGAGGCTTGCCCAAAATGCCGTGAGGATGAGAGTTGAGCTCTCTGCCCTAAAATACATAATTCATGAGGGTCCTAACAGTATCATCAGGGACAACTGAATTTAACATAAGACATTCCATCATGGCTGGGCAGAAATAATAAATTTAGTGGGCTCCAAGTTTAGCACTTAAACTTTCCACGCCAGCCACCAACAACCAAAGAATTTATCACACCCGTAGGGAGCCATCAGACAATTCCGTTTGACCAAGCTGTGCAAATTAAGCGACTACCCTCAATTACAAATCACAGTGAAGCGCAAATAACTTAGTTAGTTACGTGAATAGCTCAAGCAAGAACTACTGAAATGTCTTGTTTAAATTTGGGACATGAGGAGAAATGACGATTCCTATAACCGACTCTTAATTGAGGACGTCACAACTAGATAGAATACGCACAAACTTTGTTTTTACGTATATAACACTCATAGCTCTCTTCCAGCTAGTAAGATCAAAAAGTAATTTACTTTTATCTAGATCCATTTTCAATCAAACAAGGGAAAGCAGCTTAGATTAAGTTTTTTTTTTTTGTAATTAAATTAAATATTTGGATATAAGCTACTGAAGAGGCCTGATACAAGAAAACGATTGCAGCAGAATATATGTAAAATTTATCTAGTAAGTAGTTTGTTTTTAAATTTCTTTTTTATGTCAGGAGTCAAATACTTTTCCACTAAAATCATTATATATATTATTNTATATAATTCACTTATAATACCAGCACACTACAAGATGCAAAATATGTGGAATGTAATTACTAATAAAGGTTTATTTTATTTAAAAAAATGTATCTTTAAAGATAAAAAAATAAAAACATTGACCGAAATTGTATTCTCTGTTTGAATGATTTCTTCATGGTGTCAGTTTTTGATACGATGTTCATGCATTTTAAGGTTATATACCTATCAGGATTCGATAAGCAAGCCGCAATAGCAGGAATAAAAAATGAGCTAAAGTTTCCAATTTCAAACCCTTGACAAGTCCAGAACCTTATTTACTCAGTGTCTAATACCTGTTCAGGATATATTGTTGGCATGAATCCTGTTTTTCAAACAAGGAATCCAGAAATTCCAGAGATGACATGAGGGGATGAAGAGAGAAGCGTGAATGTGTCACTTATCTCGAGTAGGTGTGAAAAGAGGGCGATAAGGGTGTTTGTTCTCTGGGATTTAATCCGGGGGAGAGCTGCTATCAGTAATCGCTCTATCTAGGAGGATATAGGGATAAAGTAGGCAGTGGCAATCTTCTCCTCCATTTTTTTAAAGAACTAATGACAGTAAATATACTTCAACAAGTGTTTCTGATAGGATGAAACAAGTAACAATTTTATTAGTACATGGGAAGTTATAGTAAAACCAAGTCCGCCTCGAGGGAGCTGCGTGCAAATGGAGATATCCTGTGTTTTGTTAAATATGGACGTAAAAAAGATTAAATATGACTTATTTAAGCTCAAAAATGGGATATTATGTACAAGTCCTACACACATTCGGGTAGATGAACACAAGCAGGTGGAACGGTACTGCTGTGCTTTCTGTAGGGGTATACTTCCTGAGATTAGTTGTAACCTGTAGACTGACGGACCTAATAAGCCTTGGGGGGGGGACAGGGGAAGCCATTGCCTTTTTTGTAAACAGAGCAACTGACAGCAGGAGCCAGTTCTTCTTCAGGAGGAAGCACACACTAGCACCATGAGTACAGCGCACGCTTGTGAGGTACTTTAGAACTATTATCTTAGAAAAAGAACTAGGGAAACCAGGATTCGATTTACGATTTTCAGCATACGACTCACGCAGTTTAACCTCCAAAACTATTATATATATATATATATAATGAACTGAGGACCGGATGGCACAAAATATAATCCAATAATCTCTTGGACACACTGGGAATTATAGGTTTTATTCTGCTGAAACACATAAGAAATAAACTGATAAGGTTAGTTCTCGCGTAAAAGTAGACCATTACACGCTACGAGGAAGGCATGAATGACATTAAGGTCATGCATTGAAGGCTACAAAAACTACCATCTCGTACGCTGAAGTGCAACTCCGGCGCCATCTCCCCCACTATTACCACCTGGCCTATATAAAAAAAACTGCAGTATATTGACATGGCTTGCCAGAAACTCCCATCCCACTATGATCAGCCCTGAAGAAGGCTAGAATTGCATGCCGAAACGTAGGTATCAATGAAGATTTTTTTTTTATTTTTCTTTTTAAATTCTTTGCTTATCGAACCTCAACTACTGATATACTTAGTCATCTAGTCAGCTATTTTTAGCTAAATGCCATTGAATGAGTTATCAGAAATTAGCACAGCATCATATTGCATAAACTAAAAGTTAAACTTTTAAGAATTTAAAAATACAAATACAGTGAAAAAAATATCTGAGTGATAGAGTTACAAGTCTAAATAAAAAGAGTATGGACAAGGTTTTCTCTTATGGTTATTTTTTCGCGGCATAACCTTACTTTCATTATTTTGTAACTGGACATGGAAGAAGGAATCAAAAGTAACCTATATAAATTGTTTCTGAGGGACGTCAATGGTTGCCAGAACTTGCCAGAACCCACCAGCTAGGATGGATATTTCTAGTAGTCAGGATTTATAAGGAAGTGGTTCTTCTGTCGCTAGGATCCGGGATCGGACGAAGGATTGCAGACTAAGCACTGCAAGGATCTGTCCGCGGCAGTGAAAGGCCGGAGGAGCACTTTCCTCAACGGCCACCCACCTTTCCCCAAGGATTCCCTTGCACTCTCATCGGGGCTAGCCGCTCCCCTCCCCACTTCCACCAGCCCCACTTCTTCGGCAGGAGGATTACAGGAAAAGGCAAGAGGAGACACAGAAGGACATGACTTGGCCAGTTGTGTCCTCTAACAGACTAATCGGGAATTAGAAACTCCACATTGCAAATAACTTCTTCAGGAGTAATACAAGTGTCAAGGACAAATATATTTGAGGCTATATTTTTATAAAAGAGGAAAATTACAATAGAATTATAAAAAGAAAAATATGCTGAAAGACTTAAATACCACAATATTATTTCCTAGTTTCAATAAAACTATTGGGACTCAGACCTGGCTTTAGGAATCTCTCAAGGTCCTTACAGTTTTTAGTTTTTTGAATATATTAATATATGGAAAGGCAAGAGATCTCATTATAAGTTGGCTGAGCACTGAAGATAAATTCATCGAACCTGAAAACGCTCAGTAATTAGAGGAAAATGTATATAAAGTGTGAAATATTGGATATAGTTTGATTACCCTAATTGTCATCAGCTTCGCTAACAGTGCAAAAAAAAAAAAAAAAAAGACTAAATATATGATTTTAATGGACCATAATTGTTTAGCTTATTTTATGCAGATCGTTTAATACTTGAAAACAAGAGTAAATATGATGAAATTGGTCCCACAAGCTGGACAGAGCAATTGGCGTAAAATATAAGTCCACTAAGCTTTGCTATAGATCGGTAGGGAAAGGAGAGTAGATAAATCGTTCAGACATCACAGTAACTTTCTTAAATCTCTTATTTAATAAGCGTGAAAACATTATAGAAAATATCCTAGAAATTTGATATTTAACCTTCTTGTTGTAAAATCTTGAATGAATTCTTTTTTTGGTTGAAATCAGATGAAAAGAGTGGGTTTAGGGGAAAACCCAATTGATATTGTTATTTGAATTACGAAAAAAAAAAAATAGAACGTATTAGTATTGAAAAATGTATTAATGTAATGTTTATATTCTATGAGAGATTCCCGAAAAAATCTTGTTCAGGAAGATATTCACGAACGTTCCTGCGGTGGAACATTTAGCACTTTCTCCATCTTCCTTCCGTTAGGTCTAAGTCTCACCCTTCAGGCTCGTTCTTCTATCCGGTTGGTAAGATACATTTCGTCATTTGCCTTTATTTTAAATAAATAAATGAATATATATATTTAAATCNTATATATACATATTAAGAAAAGTTTTTAAGAATGTAATTTCCAGTGTTTGTTGGGACCTCTGATTATTAAAATTTAGTAACCAAATTTCGTATCTAGGTTCTTTAATGTAGGAGCATAAAAGTATTTATATTTGATTGGAATATGATTTTGCAAGGGGGGGGGGGGTTAGGAGGAGACTACAATTTTGTATTGTACTATTTAAAATTGTAATCTTTTCGTTATTATTTGAGTTTTAAAAAAAATTAGAGAACATAATAAGTGTAACATGCAATTTTACAACGTTTATAAAATATGACACTTTTACGATCACCGCAAATTGAGGAAGAAATTTATGAATGCAGCTAAGATCTGTGAGCGCTTCCCCCACTATATCTTCCAGGTCAGTCTAGAACAAACTTAAGTGGATATAAAATTTAGACACAAAGTATTTAGATTAAATTCTTAATTAGATGTTCAGAAGATTGAGACCCAAAAGATAAAGGAATGCCATCCATTACTAATTTTGATGATGATATAATAAAATATGAATTAATTATATATTTCTTTCATATAAATTCAGGGAAAAATGATGAATATATTATAAATTGTTTAGTATGTGATAAATGCGCTGAAGTAACTCTACATCAGAAATGGTTTAGTAATAACATGCATTATTAATAAAACGAGAGGCCTATTTATTTATTAAGAGAGGGAAATTCTTACACCATGAATCTAAGTGATAGAATAAAGATGGAAAAAAAAAAAAAAGGTAATAGTGCTTACTCAGAGGCGATCCAGTCTTTTCATAGGGGGCTGTGTAGAATGAGTAAATGCGGTCTTTGAAAGAGGCATTCATGACCGAGGGCCAGGACAACAGCAACGCAATCTCCTGGAAACACTGATAAGCGTACCTTATCCCGTGGTGTGTGCGGAGGTTGGGGATCGAACCTCATTCCGGGGTAAAGTGAGTCCCCTCTGGAACCTTCTCCAGGAGACAATAGCACCTGCGATAGGGAGGCACAACAGCTGACTCAATACCACCTGCTGGAGCAAAAACGCCTACCACCTTAGTGCCAGACCACCGCCGACCGGCTGGACCCCTCAAAAGGCGCCCTCACGCTAACAGCAACGTTTGATCCTTTTAGAAGATTCCATCCAAGGAAATTAAGTTATTCCAAGTTATTTTTCAAAACTATTCTTCCCCTATCCTAATCCCCCCCCCCCCAGGATACATTATCTAAGTGCATTTATATTTTTTTATTAAATGTTATCACCCACTTAGCGCCTATTTTTCAATTCAGTTAAATCTCTTGTTCACGAATAGTTGGAAAAACTTTATTTCTCAAAACAAAAGTACTTTATAATTTACAACTTACTTACTATTACTAACTATGACTAACTTAAAACTAACTAAGGCTAAGACAGCCTACGTAACTCTACGACTAGACCGACTCTCGGCTAACACCGGAATGCGGGAAGCAGGGATTCCGGGGTATATGTAGTATTTACAAACAAAGAAAGTGCTAGTGAAGGGTGGGTCGATGAAGGGTCGGAATGCCGCCAAAGGGATACAGATAGAGTGCAGCCGACAAAGAGATGCAGGTAGAGTGCATGTTGTAAATCTAGGGATTGAGTGTCTTTAACTTTCGACCACCATATTATAAGCATCCTGGCTGACCAGGATTTAATTTCTCGATAAAAGCATGTCCAGGGCGGAAATCGAACCAGTAGCGCCAGGCTTAGAAGACCCAAAAGGATTCTCTCGACTAAGCCCATGTCGCTAAGCGTAAATAAATAACTTGATATTAGAAGCTGTAAAGGGCAATGCGGCTGAAAGGTAGCAATCAAGTTTCCTTCTGCAAAACCTTTCACAAACCTTGAAGGACTTGGTTTATTGCTGAAATTGAGGGGGAAGGAATTTAGGGAAAGGCTTTAATTGAAAGTGATCTCTACTATTATTAGCGTTAGGAAATAATTGATAGAAAATAATAGGTATAAAATATCATTTTCAATCAATGTTCTATAGCATTTTTTACAAAACTAAATTAATATTTATAAATGAAAATTAAAAAAGTAAATAGCGAGAGTCGATAAATAGCAAGAGAATGTCAGTAGTGCCTTCGAGCATAAGACGATGTATTCATATTTTTCGTAGGTTAGGCTCACGCTAGTGTGGTGGGAATTTAATAAGTTATCTAGCTCGTCCCGGTGGTGTAATGGAAGCATACCGGCCCGAAAAGCAGGAGATCCAGGTTCGAGTCCTGGCTGGGACAGATAGATTTTTTATTCTATTCCCTCTCATTAATTGCATAATACTATTTAGATTCCTCATATTACAAATAACAATACACACTCTTATTAATCTCTCTCATTTCAGACAACTAGCGGCATTTTAAATATCATCAAAGATAAATATAATTATAATTATAATAACTTAATAAATATATTTATTA
>KZ806890.1:821009-832528 GCA_000696205.2 Oncopeltus fasciatus
TTTTTTACAAAACCGTTATGAAAGACTATATTTAAGAGTGTAGCAAGTTAAGAACTAGCCCATTCTCTCCTTCCGGACAAATCCAGCTACAGCTATCTTTGCCTTCTTGAACTCCTAATCTAAAATGGATAATTAACAAGAGTTTAAGTGACGTTTAACAATACATGAGAGATCTCCTGAATGTACACAACTGTTGCGTGACATATCGTTATATTATTGTTCTATTCCAGATTTTTGTGATGTTTACTTTGAATCTTCATTAGTAAGTTGTCGTAAAAGTTATCTATATTTTTCTAAATATAATTTACAAAAGTAATTAATTTTAACTTAAAGATCAATACATATGAATTATTCTCTACTTTTATATTTTGTTAAAGAGATTATATGCACACTATGCAAATACAACCGAGTTTGAATAAACTATAACTCTTTTTATTAGAAGTTTTTTCGGTGGGCTTCGGTCAAGATAGATCCAAAAAATACAAATTTAAAAAAAAGTGTATTTTTAAAAAATTATCTGCTAATGTTTCGCCTTACATTGTAAGTTATCTTCAGGGCTGTTGAAATACAATGTCATAAGAATACAAATAAAAGTAAAAATAATATGAAAATAAAAATAAAAATGATTTACACTATTATAAAATAGAATTACAATAATTAAATGTAATGTGATATCAAAAGTATGAATGTAATAAACTATGTAGGACAATTCAGCATGGAGAAAACAATTAACCACACCTACTTATCATGTAGACGAGAGGGGACGTCCTGTCCCTAGTTTTTATACATTTTTTTGGGGGTTATTTAATCTCACTTAAATTTTAACAATTTTTAGTGGAAGGGAACAGAACTAGGTTCACATTTCTCTAGGTTCACATTTTCATGAATGAACGGAACGGTTTTAAAAAAGTTTTTTTGAGAAGATCACCGTGGGTGGTAGAAGGATGGGGGGTAAGAGGTAAAAAAAACTCTCCATTTGAACATATAACTCTTTTTCTATGTAAACTTTAAGCGACATAAAATAAAGAACTTATAAAGTATTAAAACAATATTTATTATAGCTTTCACCTTTAAGAAAACGTTAAAAATAACAGTTCCTCGGTTTAAGAAGAAAAAAAAATTATGTAATTATACTTTGTTTATAAGAAAATACTAGTTTATATGGTAAATAATGAGTTCTCTATTGCAGTCAAGAGGATAGGATGAGTTCACCATTCGACTAGTTACAGTGAAATAACTGTGACAGGAAATAATCACAGATGCTAATACGAATAACTAGCAAGTTGGCGCCCTACCTAAGTATCTCTCTAGCGATAAGTGACAGCTCATAACAGGACAAATAGGATGTACGCTCGGTGGGGATTCATTATACAGTCAAATTAGTGAGTCCTCCTCCCATTGTCTCCCAGATCTAATTATTGACCATAAATTTAGAGCTGTTTTTCGGAGGGAGCTCGGCACATTGCATTTGGAAATCCCGAAAATATCCCTTCCTTAAAAAAACACTAATCTAGAGTCCAAAAGTACATACACGAACACGGATCCGTACAAATATTAAAAAAATCTGACAAAAAACAGCCAAAAAATTTCTTCATGATCAGAGAAAGATTGTCAAAGTGCCGCTTAGAATATTTATTTATTTATAGTTCTTTTCTTTAATTTTTTCTTGTTACATGATTGATTATTTCTGAACATAGAGAGATAATATTAAATTTATTTATTGTCATAACGTCTCTATACGTGTATATATATATATACATATATATAGGTTGAAAATAAAATTATTTATGTAAAATTAAACCGCCTTGACATTTAATGTAGGCAAGGTAATGAATTATACTTAAGTTAAAAGATAAAACAGAAAGGGGCTGCAGGAATCTTTAAAATTTTTCAAAGTAGTTAGATTTTTGAGAAGGAATGAATTTGGCATCTACGTAGTAATGCTTTTCTTTAGGTAAAAGAAAAGAAAAAAAAATTTGACAGGTTTGCACTAAAGGAATGTCCATAAACATAGTGCTCTTCCCATATTTTAGGGGTGACAATTACTGTAATTTTATGCCATTGTATTAAAGCACTTTTAATATATTTCTATAAATAATTGATAATTTAGTATTTTAGATACCAAAAGCCAATAAAAAAAAGTATGTATCACAAAATTATNTATATATATATAAATTAAAGTTCGTCGCCAGAAAAAAGTCCCTATCAGTCCTTCGGAAGGACGACGACCCTTTAACTTCCAAGAAGAAGAAGATGCATACAGATATATATACGTTCTACAAGTGGATTACTGGAACTTTCCGGGATGTTTCCTTCCCTATTCATCAACGAAAACCTTCACGAGAAATGAGAAAGAGAGAGAGGGAGGGAGTGAGGTAGAAGTGGAGAGAGGGAGAGTGAGAGAGAGAGAGTGAGAGAGAGAAAGAGAGAGTGAGTGAGAACACTACTGAATGGAGAAATGCATAAATTTCGTGTCACATGTACTAACAGCGCATCTTTTCAGGCGCTTTATCCCATGACTGTGAATTTTTATTAGTGCAGAACTTTTCAATCCTAAATTTTCGAGGAGATAGGATTTCATATAAATGCTAAAAAGGCTTTTAGAATATATTTTAAAGCAAAATTTACTTAAATCTCCTTAGCTACTTTACATTCCACAATTTGGAATTACGCAAAACAATTTGGGCATTTGCGCGGCCTTGTTGGAAAATGCTACAGAGTTACAGAGAGCTTTTTTTTTACGGGAAAGCGTATATGAGAACGTACATTACTATTCATGACGCTAATGTAAGTAGCCACATTAGATTACTCGAAATCTGTATAAATATAATTTATATAAAAAGAAAGTGCTAAGAATCAATCAACTACCAATATTCTTTCCCTTGAGAGTAAAGTAATATTAATAAAACTCTGGACGTATGTAAAATTCATATTCATCTGTAAGAGGACACCGATAACCTTCAGAAAATGTAAAAGAGCTTATGGAGAACTCAAAATACATAAATCTATTGATATTTAAATTAAATCACGAGTTGTTTTTCTTTTCAAATAAAAAGTGAAAAGAAGAATAAAATTATTCAAAAAAGAAATATTTTAATCCATACACGGCAGAGATTGATAAAAACGAAAAAAAAAAATGTCTGATAGCTTAGTTATTTTATTTGTAACTTTTAATTTTAAAGAAATTGAAAATAAACAAATGAAACATTAAAAACCCAGCGGGCTTTTAGATTTTAATATGTAATATAATTTATCTTTCTAAGGATTCCACTTATGTGTCTGTATATATAATATATATTGTTCTTATCTCTGAGTATATACTTGATCAGGATTTGGCGGCGATTTATCAAAAGGTATTTTTGGAGGTAACACACTGAAAGTGGCTTACGTAAGAGAAGGATCTAAGAATAACACAGGTATTTATCATGACATCAGCAAGAGGGGAGAGAACAGACTTCGTTAGGTCAGAAACAACAAGCAGACTTCCCATTAGAAATGTTCTTCAAATAGAAAAGTAATATATAATACAGCATTCAAATTGTATCAGGCTAATTCATTTTAGTCAAGTATGAATAATCAATTAATGTACAAACGAAAAATTCCTTTGTGAGATATTTTTAAGTCCAAGTACTGTTAAAAAACAAACACATAAAAAAAAGAAGAAAACTTCGGCACAAGTTTATTTATTTCTACTTAATTGTCTAATGTTTATCGACTACACCAAAATCTTGGTAGGAAAAAAACTTTTCAGGTAATCACTTTTTTTATATTTTATCACATCACTTATAATATTAGGTAAATAATCGTAATTTTAATTTAATTATTGTAAAATACCCATTTTTCTATAATTACAAGCAAAATACAAATAATTTAAAAATTCCTAGTGGGCGAAGAAAATACCTAATTTAGCTATGATTGATCTTTTGAAAATTGCGTGCGATAAAGTCTTTAATTTCGATTTTACGTTATAGGCAAATCCCAGCAGTTATTAATTCATTTTTATTAGTTCTATCAGGATTTTTATTTCTTAATAAGAGTTAACCTTCTTTTCAACCACCAGGTTTTTATCCCATTCTAAACATCCATGGCTCAGGAAAAGCATTTATTTATCGATAAAAACCTGCCCAAGGCAGGATTTGAACCCGTAGCGCCGGATTTGTGAGACCCGAAAGAATCCCATGGCTACCCTCGGGCTCCATAGCAGGAATTTATTCAATTCATAGAGTTCCATTAGAGTAAAATAAAAATTACGCAATCTAAATAATGTAAATAATAAATTAAAAATGTAGGTTTCAAGTAGACCCTTAAAAATGTTAAATATTAATAATATTCAAAATAATATTGTCAGTTGCAGTTAAATATATTGACTTTTTCAGATTTTATTTTCTCACAGCTATGTTAGGACATATAGATAATATTTAAAATCCAGTGTTATGTTTTTCCATTTCATACATTAATTTTTTTTTTTTTTTTTTTCTCTCAACAAAAAAAAAAAAAAAAAATTTGTGAAACAAAATCAGATTCCTTTCCTGCTCATTTCCAGTTGTAAGAAGGACTAAATTCCATGTAACCTTCTAATTTATATTAGATTTTATTAGGGTAATGTATTATTTTCTAATTGAAGCAGATGCATACAGAAATATATAAAAAATATAATATACAGACCGTTTTTGTTATTCTCCACAAAATGTAAATGTTTTGGTATTTTATATTATGACTAGATTCATTTAATGTAAACAAAAGAGATAAGCGTCACAGGGTCTGAAGGCGAAAGATGGAGGAGGAGGGTTGGAGAGGGCTGTTTTAGTGAAGGGGGTTGACAGAGTGACTAAGGGAGTCCTGAATAAAATTAATCAGGACCTCCATTTGTCAAGACGAAAACTTATTATATAAATTTTAACTCTTGAATGGAGGTCAGCTGATAACAAAGGTGATAAATGTCTGTTAAAATCTCACCTATTCGCAAAGGCAAGTCATTTTCCTTCCATGCACATAGGAATAACGAAATCGGATCGGGTTTCTGGATTGCGACAAATAAATTTTATGTGATATTTGAAAAATATTATAAATTATTAGTTTTTGAAAAAAAAACTCACAAAGATAAAAATTATTTATGTATGGAAATAGATTATTACCAGAATAAAATTTTAAAACGGGTTTTCAATAACTATTTTTATAATTTGTAGCATTGCCCCAAAAAATGTTTAAATTTATAGGAATCAGGAAAAAGAATAAAATTTTCAATAATTAACAAAGATCTGCCGCCTAAGTGTAATTCCTGCCAAGTTCCCCTAACAATCCAGCACATCATAGAGGTTTGCCCAGTTTATCAGAATTACTTCACTAGGGAAGGCATTGGAAGAAATATGGCGGAGTGCCTTGGGAACAACCCCTCTACAGTGGATGGGCTGTTAAACTTTCTTAAAAAAGCAGGTATAGCCTGGAAAATCTAAATTAAAGAATGAGATATTATTTATTATTTTAGTTAATAATAATTTATTTATTATAATTTATTAAATATATAATAATAATATTTAAATAAAAAAAATCCATTAATTTAGGTTGTTATAGTGGTCGAAATAATCCTGATTCCTGTCTTTTATTAACTAATTTATAGTAAACATATTAAAGGGTATTTATAGGGCGTAATAACCTAGAAGTTGATTGCCCTCTATTATGATCTACTACTACTACTACTACTTTTCAATAATTATGATTTAGTTGCATTTTTATAATGATATATTACCATCGATGAATGAAATTTAAATAAAAAGCAAATAAATATCTGTAATATATTCATTTTTAAAGTTCCATGTATTATATTTAAAGGCCTAAGTATTAAATATATAAGATTGTGAGATAATAAATAAGAAAAGAGAAATTTGAAGTTAATCTTAATAAGTATAAATATTTTTTTTAAATTTTGAGCTGATAAGTTTGGTGAGGTCACTAGGTCATTTACCAGGTTGTGTCCTTCAAGAATATTCACAAACATGATCATTGTGATTTTAGGAAATAGGTATGGCCTACATATCAGGTCGCGGGCATAGCAGGCTCGAACTCCTTATAGAAAATATAAATATATATAAATCTTAAAAAAGGAGAACTATGAGAAAGCAGCAAGGCTAGTACCTTATTAGGGCAATAAATCAAGCGACCAGAACGGTGTGCTGACCTCGCACCTTCATTTATGTGCCTTGGGTTGAGAATTAACACACCTTATAGAGAAGAGTTTCTCTTAGGTCCTCAAGGGACTGATCCAATCCAGGGAAAAGTAGAATTTCCCTAACGCAAGAGCTACATAAACTGAGCAGATTTTACAATAATTGTATTGTACAACATATTGTAATTGTTATTGTTTATAACATAATATGTTAACAAAATGTTATAACGGATTGCTGGGCGTTATTTGGTAAATTATTACCAGCTATTATTTAATGGATTGTTGTAGAAAAATACATATATAATAATATTCAAAGAAAAATATTTTATCAATTAATCCATTAATTGAGGTTGTTATAGTGGTCGAAATAATCCTGATTCCTGAATTTTATCAACTAATTTATAGTAAATATATTAAAGGGTATTTAGAGGCTGTAATATCCTAGAAGTTGATTGCCCTCCATTATGATCTACTACTACTACTTTACTTTAAAATATTGCGGAATTAAAAATTGAGTACCTAGGAAGTAACAGGTACCACATCATATATATCCAAGGTTTTATAAGTAATCGATCAGTAGAGAATAACCATTAACCTAATAATCGATANTATATATATATATAATGACAATTTTTATGGATTTTCTTAAGTAGGATTTAAGAAGATATTAAGAAATTTATTAATAGTCTCAATATGAGACACTGGTATACATCTTAATTTCCCCCAAAGAAATCTGCAAAATTACTTCTAGCTATATGGCGTTTCAAAGTTAAATTTATAATTTATTGGAGCTGCGAGAGGATGGCAAGTAGACGATACAGGAAGCCCAAACTTATTACCAAGACGCCATTAAAGACAGATTTGTAAACACTGGCCGAATAGCACACCCTGTGTGTTCCTCCATAACGCCATCTTATCGGGTTCTGTTTTACGTCAGTCTGAACAGCCCCGCGTCTGGGAGGCGCAGATAAGTCCTGAATGCCTCTTTGACGTCTGTATCTCTCCTCGGGGTGCCGATATTAGCACCATCTGAGGAAACACTGAGACATCTCATTTGAGGCGAGGCGCAGATAAGCCTGGATGGCTAAGACGATACAGTGTGTGCTTTCACTAACCCGAGACGGTTTTACACCGGGTAAAATAAGAGAAAATGAATCTCAGCTGACAAGACTGAGGAATAGATAACAGTAAATGGGTATTTGATCTTTCAAGATCAGCATTTGGCGTAGGACTCTAACTTCGGAGTTACACTGATAAATATCTCTTGAAATATATAAATTCTTCATAACTTTATTAAAATAAAACATTTAGATTTTCTGACTTTGATAGTCATTTACACCCCCCTCCCACCCCATTCATTTTTCGATTTCCAAACGAACTCATGCAATGGGCCGTATAATGAAACTTAAATCACGAATTTATCAGGTATAAAAAGGGGATCCAACTCTCAAATTTACAATCTTAAATATTTTCATTATACGTCCCTTCGTAATCACGTTAAAGAATATAAGCACTAAATTTTATTGTTCTACATTTCATAAAATATTTCTTAAAATGGTTATCAACGATGTTATTACAATTCTTAGTCAATTTCATTCATGAAAGAACTCTGTATGCTCACGATATATATTTATATATGTATGTATGTCTGAGTCTTGAGATATTCCCTTATGCTCAAGGGAAACACTAAACATATGTTGGGTGGAATTAGTTACATGTAAATGAATACTTGTCAGTGAAAATCAGAATATTTTTTTTTTCAAATGTCACGGCATGCTAACAATGAATATATATACATGATTCAATATGGCCTCGTAACTCTTCCGATTAACTATGGATTATAATTATCATTCATGATTAGCTTTAACACGAAGGTTGTGGGAAACAATAAGTGAGAAATACAATATTCCTTAATTGATGTTTCATAATATTTTCGCTAAAACGCAAACTAAAAAAAAAAGAAGGAAATTCTTTATGCATCCAGCGCCTACAACCTATCCTTGCTAATTACGTCAAAATCGCGCATTTTTTTTTACAGTTCACGGGGAGACCCAGAGAATTCCCCTGAGAAAAACTTTGCGACAGGGATGGCAGGCACTAAAAAAAAAGTCAGTCAATGATATACGTACGTCATAAAATGGATAAATGTGGCGGATACGATAAGGTTTATCCAAGGAGGTATGAAACTCCTCATCAACTATTACCTCCTAGACAGCCTTGTCCTATGTGTAATATCAAATTCAGTCTACTGTATGCCCCTCTTTAGACTAATAAGGGAAATACGAATAGCTACGCAGCATCTGCGTGAAGAATTCTACAGACTAGTTCTACTTTCAGAACGAGGCGTCCGTAGAATATTTGAGGGGGATTTATCTTTTAAAATCAAAATGGTTGACCCGATTTTAGTTTATATGTGGTCCGCGAAACCAATTTTTATGCAACACATGTGTTAAATCTAGCATATCTATCGTAAGTTATCTATCTAAATCTATTATTAACAAGACACGAAAAGGATAAGTTGTTAATATCTCGGGGGCCTATTAGTTTAAAGTGGAAGTAAATATTGTATTTTTCAATTTTGTGCGGCCATCTCCAAATCAGATCTTTGTGAGAATTAATTTCTAATATCTAGAGTATATTTGAATAATTAATTATAGAGAAGCTGATTGTTGAAAGTTCCAGTAGAACAGTAGAAAAGAATGAAAATTAATTCCGACGAAAATTCAAATTTTGACCAAATATAATACCGCTGCTTCAAATATGTGCAAATGAAGTCAGTAGATATCTGCGGTAAATAGATCGTGAACTAACATATCCAGCCTTACTAAGGTACTTTTATGTTACACAACCATATTGTAATTGTTATTGTTTATAACATAATATGTTAACAAAATGTTATAGCAGATTGCTGGGCGTTATTTGGTAAATTATTACCAGCTATTATTTAATGGATTGTTGTAGAAAAATACATATATAATAATATTCAAAGAAAAATATTTTATCAATTAATCCATTAATTGAGGTTGTTATAGTGGTCGAAATAATCCTGATTCCTGAATTTNAAAAAAAAAAAAAAAAAAAAAAAAAGGTGAAATCTGTCCTGGTTTTGCAGTGACTGAAGCAGGAACATCTCCTTGGCCCAGTAAGGTCCTTTGCAATCCGTGACCGCGTCCACTTTCCTCCGGATCAATAACGCTCTTCCGGGCACCTCCGACGCTCGATAAGGCTCTGATAAGGGGGAACTCACTCACCTATCAGCTAATAGGATTTGACAGGGGGGTGGGGGGATTGGATCCACAACGTAACCTTTCCAGAGCCACTCATTTCTCCACATTTTCAGTCTGGGAAATTTAGTTTACCGCTAAAAAATAAAATTTATTACTATTTTTTAATTGAAATTTATTACGTAATACGGTTATTTGATGTTTGGAAAGATTTATTTTTAGGTTTCCTTGATGAAGTTCATTTAGCCAATAATCCAATTATCTACAAAAGGATGAAAACAGGATTGTTGCTTGTCACTGACCTTGTTTGATTCACCACCTGTGAAATAGTGGATGTAGAGGAAGAGGGCCTGGGCTGTTGCTCAGAGCATACGATCAGGTGGCATTTGCTCGCAAGTGAGTAAACCTGCTCTTAATGTTCGATGGTGCAAAGAAAGGGTATAAAAAATGGGGTAGTGCCTGAAATATGAAGAAACAAGGAAGAAATATAACTTAAATGGTACTCTGGACGGAATTCTTTTGGATGACGATAAAGTCATCGATTCTGTAATGAACTTTCTGAAAGAGGGCAGGCTATTGAATCTTATCTAGATGCATTTTCAGTATGCTTCTTTTCCATTCTTTCTCGATTTTCCTATTACAAAGAAATGAATATCTACCTCCACATAATAACTATTCTCATTAATAATACATTACACCTCACCAGAACCTATTGTTAAGAAATTTTTTTTTTAATATCTTCACGCTTCTAAAAAATATCTCCTTGGCGTTAATGACCAAAGGTTGAAACGCTATTTTAAAAAATAAATAAAAATGAGGTCTCCAGATAAATTGTAATAAAATTGAGAACTTGGCCGCTGGAGAAGCTAATGGTGGTACATGGACTCCTCCTTGATGCCCCTCAGAGACAGAAGGGGGAGGAAGGTGGTAAGGCTGCCTCTATCTCCGTATAGAAGGAATGCGCACAGAAGGTTCAGAGACGTGGACGGTGGACCGGCACAGCCACGCCATGATCCAGCCAGTCGAGATGGATAACTGGAGCAGAAGTTGTAAGGAGACCAGACTGGAAAAGTTCCAGAATGAAAAGATCAGAAGAGAGATGGAAAGTGTACCACGGAACTAAGGAAGAGATATTCCGTGCGAATGGAGTAGGAACTAGACGAATATTGAATCATAAAACATAATCGACTGATATGAAACTACACTGACCTCCAAAACAAATTTTAAAGTTCATTTACCCGGAAAATTTTTTTAAATGACAATTAAAATTTTTCTCTCTAATAAAAAGGCAACCTCTCAAAAAATAACTAAAAACATAGAACAAATAACGTGCACTATGCTTTGAAATGATTATTCAAAAATATTTATATTAATACAGGATTATTACATTAAGAAAATGTAAATTACTCTGTATCCAAGGTACAAAAGATACAAATTAATATTTTTTTTTTTTTTTAGTAACATTTTTTTTTATTAGTACTTATGAGGAGAGATTGATCGGGGATTCGGTCCTGGAACTTGAAGTAATAAAAACTAATTTGTTAACTACAAAAGAGTTTGTTATTGTCAACGTTTCGGCCTAAATTTCAGGCCTTCTTCAGGGCAGTGAAGGAGGGAGAGGTTCTCCTTCTACTTCAGCACAACTAAATCATTACTGGTAAGTAAATAATGAAGGCCTGAATTTTACGCCGAAGCGCTAGCTTTAATAACAACTTTTTTGTTTACAAATTAATTTTTATGTATTCAAATCAAAATACCAAATCCCCGACCCTCCCTAAATCCTTCATCATAAAGGTCAACTCTCTCCAAATTTTATTTTATTTTATTTTATTATTTATTGCTATATTCTTAAATAATTTTATGATAAATTTTAAAATTTATGTATTATTAAAGAAACAAAACCTGTTATTCAACTTGCAAAGCAGGCAACATTTTATTTACATTCATATTTTATGTACACATATTTTAGTATGGAATTTTTAGTAAATTAAAAAAAAAAATTGCCTTAGTAATTATATTTTTTTTATAATCAAAAAGTATTATAACCATACTAAGTAGGCGAGAACGAAAACTGGACTCCACAGACGGATATAGTCAATGTAGTAGTTTTTTTTTTTCCTGTTAGTTTAGTA
>KZ806890.1:839082-854682 GCA_000696205.2 Oncopeltus fasciatus
GTAGAGGGAATTGAATAAGACAACTAACAAGTCCTGGTAGTATAACTGGAAAGTACACCGGCCCGGATAGCAGGAGATCCAGGTTCGATTCCTGGCTGGGACAGATAGTTTTTTATTTTCTATTCCCTCTCAATAATTGTAATTTTGGAGTGTATCTTGGGGATTCCCATGTGACTATGTGAGAAGAGAAGGATATAGAACTTTATGGGTCATTTAGAGCCACTGAAATAGGATTATAATTTGCTGATTAGTTGAAAGACCAATACAAGATAGCCCATAACATCCTACGGGTAATCAAGCTATTTACTTTGGTACCATAACCTGATAAATTTCAACATATATTAATCGATTTGACACTGGACAAGCTAAAAGTATTATTAAAGACTAGGGAAGTAGGTAGCGTGAGTGCCAGACCTGTACGGGAAGGGGCCATTTGACATCTGTTTACTTTAGTCAGAGATCAGAAGTCGGGTTATTGAGAAA
The DNA here is from genome assembly GCA_000696205.2 of Oncopeltus fasciatus. Classification (NCBI taxonomy): domain Eukaryota; kingdom Metazoa; phylum Arthropoda; class Insecta; order Hemiptera; family Lygaeidae; genus Oncopeltus; species Oncopeltus fasciatus. Next base: position 839,566 of record KZ806890.1, read on the forward strand.
TCCAGATGAGAATCTTCTAGGCTCTTACCGTTATTTCAGAAAGTTATAAAAGCAGCTCACCCAGTCAATGATAAGTTAGTCTTCGTCTGAATCAGTTTCCGTGGCAGATCGCGGGTACCGCAGTGTGTCGGGCTGTTCGTGGCCCCAGCGGTGCCGATAACAGTGATAAGTGGCAGTGATTATCAAGTTATAAATAAGCATGTTTAGTATATTTGTACATTTAAATTAATTTATTAGCTGTAAGTAATTTTCTATTTATATTTATTTATGTATTACTTATTAAGGGCAGTAGTTGCAGTAGGTTATGTCGTAATTAACAGATGTAATTATTCGTGATTATAAAATAACTAAAATTTATCCCATTGTTCTTAATTACATGTGACTCGTAGTCCGTAAAAATATGGTCCATTAAAAATTATACCCGTATAAATGGAGAGTTTTTGTCCGTAGAGATTATTAGTAGAAAGGTTTTTTAGGATTATGACTTAAACTTGACTAGGTTGACCAGAAAAAATACAGTAAAAAAATCTGCCGAAGTTTCGGTGCACATTGTAAGCCACATTCAGGGCTATCATGAAGGCGAGAGGGGATCTAATGTTCAAGACTGGATCAAATGTTTATGACTTCACAAGAGTACGGAGAGAAAGAGAGAGACAACATTGATCCAGATGGCAAGACGTCCCTTGAGCCCTGAAGATGGCTTACAAAGTAAGCCGAAACGCCGACAGATAATAAAAAATACATTTTTTAAATACTGTATTATTTCGGGTCAACCTTCACCGAACCCTAACAAAAATTCTCAACTAATTATACAAGTAAACTTGTTTGAATGCGGCATAGCGTCTGCAAATTTTAAAATAATAAAACCTAATTCGGTATTTCAGCTCCAATTTTACAAAACATTGGATCAGTTCGATAATAGCTAAAATAGGGACGAAGGGGTATAGAAGTACAAAATTTAAAATCATAATATGTTGCTTTTAGTGGTACGAAAAAAAATGTAGAAAGAAATATATGTAAAATGTAGTTTTACAACGTTTTGTTTATTTAATATTAATAAAAAACGCTTATTAAGAAAGATATTTAAGAATGTAGTTTCGAATATTGCGCTCTCCTACTTATATTTAAAGTATTATACCTTAAAAGGATTATTTTTGGTTGTATTCAGACCAGGGCTTTCCCTCATTATGGGGTATAGAGGAAGACCAACACTTTAAAATTGTAATTTGAGTTTTTTTTTTTTTTATAAATAGCAGATGAATCATAATTGNTTTTTTTTAAACTTTTATTTATTTATTAAATTCTGTTAAATAAAAAAATTTTGTAATTTGATTTCAATGAAAATTAAAAATGACATTTAATGTCAATCACATGAGGAGAGAAGGTCACCAATGACACCACTCTCAAATTTGAGTTATAAAAAAGTTTATAAAACTTAAAGGTAATTTTCTAATGCTAATGTTCTATAACTTTTACAAAAATTTCTTTGAGTGAAGATATTCACGAATGTAACTACGATGGTTAAGCGCTTCCCACCATCCATCTCGAAGGGCACAGATCAAAGTTTAATGGCCTTACCTTTTATGCCTTTTGTTCTCTACGGCTTGTAGATTTTCTATACATGAGAAATGTCCTCATATACTTTTATTAATGTCCACCATGAATGAAATATGAAGAGACTGATTAGATAACGCAGGTCATACAGGATGAAGTTTTTTTTTTTTAGCTACTGGTCAACTAAGATTGGCAAATATTATCATAATTCATCAGATTATTTAAAAAAAGAAAAACCTTCCTTCTACTGCTGTGGAGATAATACAGTAATGTCCGACAAAAAAATTTTAAAGATGCCGATTTAAGATCTATTTTAAAAAGGAGCTGAGTAATTTCATCAGATTTCCTTATGTTTCATAAATGATGGATACATAAAAGTAACTGATTAAGTTCTTATAACCCGGAAAGGACAAAGAATATAAAAAGAAAGACCATTTAACTTTGCAATAGAATGTCCAGGAAAGCTTGGGGGAAGCGCTAACCCCCCGTAAATCTCTTAAAATTTACTTACGCTACTTAAAAGTTTTGCGAGGGGTAAATCTCTTTAGGAGCGCAACTCTGTTAAGTTTGTTAATATCTTAAACGTTAGTCAATTTTATTTTATATTTATGGGAAATCTGCTAAAATTTCAGTAAAATTAAGCTAAGATAAAATGGAAACAAGTCCTAGACAATATGCCAGCGCATTACGTAGTAACTCAAAAAAAGCCTTTATTGAGAAATTGTTATTTTTCATTAAATTTGTTGGTTGTCTAATTAAAAAGAGTTACATGAAACACATAAAAGAATATAACCTCTGATAAATAAGATAATTGTAAAAATAAAAATAATAAAATGTCTATGTGATTCACTACTTCACTACTCTTGAGCAGCACTACTTTGCGTACCTCTAAGATCTCTGACTGAAGCCTAGGGGAAAAACCTCCTTGTAAATATATTTAAATTTATTAATTGATATAATAAAACCAGGTAAAACACGTAATTTTTGACAAATTTTGAAACTGCCAATATGTAATGGTGATATTTAGAGAACTCTTAAACCAAATTCTGACCCTAATTTTTATCTCCTCTTAACCTAATACCTCAGCTAATAACACGTCAAATTTCAAACCTTTCTTATATTTATCTAGTTCATTGGTTACCGTGCTTTTATATTGTATTCTGTATTCAGGTACTAAAAAAGTAGTACTCAAAATTACATACTTAAATATTTTACTTAATAAGCATTTTTTTTTTTTGTGATAATCTTATAGCATAAAAATTAATTTTATTTAAATTTTACACAAATTATGTAGTATTTTTTTTTAAATCTTTAACAGTAATGATGCTATTGATGACATTTCTATTTCATCATGCTCTATATCTTTTAAATCAGGTAATGAATTTTAGCAAATAAAAAGCACATTTAACCAGTTGAAAATAACATGTGCATACAGGTAAACACACATGGGCATATAATTTTGAACGGACGAGGAAACCAAGTGAATAACTTCTTTACGGAAAATATATAAGTTCATAGATAATAATAAGAATAATTTTCGATTGACAAGAACTACAGTGTCATTTATGTAGAATTAATAAAAGACCAAGAGTAAAAACACGTTTTTTCTTAATTCATTTATTTGAAGAATCTAATATGTAACATTCTATAAGATCTGAATATTTCCCTCTCTCTCTATTATTAGCGAATCCCGAAGAAAGCTAGCTATTTAATATTTAAAATGAATGATTTTTTCTGAAACTATTTTTAATATTTTATCCGATAACACCTAATGTTACCCACTAAAATCTATATCGAAATCACAACCCCACCACCCTTCCTTAATTCATCATGCGCTCTGCGTAAGGAAGTAGAAATACACAGCGTTTCTTTGTCTAAAACTACTACACTAACATACTAGACCACCACAAAAAGATCCTAGTGTGTAGCGGCGATCAAGGGCCTGCCTCTCTTGTAACAATAATAAATTCTCCTACGTAGATTTGTTAAGATCAGGAGAATTTGTTCAAGTAGATAGCTTTGTCTCCTTGAGAGAAATCTGCTAGAATTACTAAAGAGTGGAATCTATATTCAGGACAGGTAACTTTACGCAATCAGCAAAACGAAATGCATCCCCCAGTGCAAGAAGATGGTGTGTTGGAACACACAATGCTGGGAATGGTTTCTCTTCAGAAAAACTGACAGAGGACTCCGGTTCCCAGCTCGGGTCTCAGTTCTCACTGATCGCTCTGGACGATTATTAATTCGAAGTAATGGGTTCATAGCGGGCCGAATCAGGCGCACATAGGAGTAGCCATTAGCGTAGGGGAATTACAAACTTCCTGCAATCCTTCTACATACCTCGGTGGGAATACTGCAACTCACTTGGGGCTTCGCAAACAGCGCTTAAATGCCCCTCCAACACACTGACAATTACACTCTAGAGTCTCCCCTCTATCACTTTTAACAAAAATATGAATGAATCAATTGAATGAAAAGGTTTTTATTTAATTATACAAAAGGCAGGGGCTTCGAAATTTAAGCAGATTTCCAATATGTCATTAAAGAGGGATATAGACCAGAGTAAAGGAGGAAATTTAATTTAGAAGGCAGAGAGGACAATGAGAGTAAATAGTGATCCCCAAAGCTTGCTCTAGACTGGCCGGGAAGATATAGTGGGGGAAGAAGGTAGAAAATATATACAAGGTTTAGATCAAGTCAGCTGAGAGAAGTGCATGTTAATATCCGTTTCGTGATGGGAGGTTGGCAGACATGGAGAGCACCTCTCCACAATCTTGCGGTGCTCTGCGGGTAATATCCGATTACCACTGACTCCAAAACCAAAATAAGGAAGAATTCTCGGTAGCCATGGGAAAGGAATTATATTTCTTCTCTAATCCTGGAATACTATTATGTAGAGAGGAAGGGTGAACCTGAACCTAGATCTGAATAATAATTTTTTTTAGTACATTTTCCCTCGAGGAAATCAAGTTCTTCACATTGGTGATCAAATCTTATTAAAGAAATTCAATCAAGCAATTCAATAATTAATTAAAATCTCAAATTATTATATGCACGTGTGTCTGTTCCATCTGTAGCGGCCAAAATTATTAAAAATTTAAATTAGGTATTTAGGTGCCTATCAACAAACTGTCTTGGACGAGTTCGTTATTGGCTGCAATCAGCTGAGGGGGTGGAAGGAGATGAAGGTTAAATGGTAGACCAAGGATGTACGAGTTACAAAAATAAAAAAATAATTCTTTAATATTTACATTTTACAATATATTTACAAAAAGCAGATACAAAGGTAGACACTTAAGATGGCTTGAGCATATGAGATAAGTAATAACAAGCAACTTTTATAAGAAATGGGTAATTGTTTACATGAATGAAGCGATTGATTTTTGTTTATATTTCTCTTATATAAATAAATTGAATTGCCATATCCTTGAAACCATAATACATGTTGTGCAAGGAACACTTGTCAAGCTGTAACTAGGGCCACTATTAAATTAGCATCCTGCAGGACAAAATAAAATTGCAATGACATTTTGCATTTACTGTATACTTACTGCTAATTCTGTACTGCAACATAGCAATCAGAAGAGAATGTGGGGTTCGATATGGCAAATTGGAATAACAAATGCTCTTTTACTGAATGTTTATTTGACATATAAGCTTAAATGCGAATTTGAAATTGATTTTACAGCATGAAAGTCTGTAACGTAGGATGTTGGTAAAATAAACTCAGTTTTACAGTTGGTGAATATGTGCACCTGAGCTTTCCACGTCATATTATATATATAATTTAATNATATTATAATATAGAAGTGCCATAATGTAATGTGATATTCCATGCTCTCAGTCATGGAAATGTGAACTTTGAGACAGGACGTCCTCTCTCATCTTCATATATACATATATAATTTTAATCGGATCACAAATTTATGATCGATGAAGGACAGTTTAATTTTTTTAAGGAGTAAAGCCATGGTAGGAACGTGAATAGCTTGATTTTCCTACGGTTAAATAAGCTAGAAGTTGTCCACTATGGGGGAAGAACAGCCCAGATATCTAGATATAGATAGAAGTGGAATAATTTTTATATATCAGAAAATGAAATATCTGTAAACAAGTCCCTTATAACGTGCATTTGATAAATTATTTTGAACATAAAAATTACCAAAAAAAAATTTGTTTCTATTATAAACTGCAAAAACTTTTTGAAAAAGTAACTTTAAAGAATAATGAAACCTAATTATTCCTATCGGTCTAAATACTGGCTGAGGTATGTTTTATAATAGAAACTGATAATAAAACAGAAGAAGTGTTACTATCTGTTTTGGCAAAATGTATTTATTCTTTGCCGAGATTAAATTACAGTGAGGTAGAAAGTAGAAAGGCACCAATTTCGAAATAACTAAGTTCGATCGAGACACAAAGCAGGTCCGATTGGGCGTGTTGCAAGGAGACAGACTTTCACAGAGCATAGTGCTCAAATCATTATTCTCATCTGCTTTGTATACGTATGTGAGTATGCATAACCCTACTAAAGCGTGTAATTTTTAAAATAAAAAAGCGAAAAACTATAATTGACCTTTTCCCTGTTGGCTGATTTCAATAATAGCTGAGCTCAGACGAAGACGCCCTCTAATATACATGTATTATGGATGGCCAATTTAAAATATCGTCAATAAATTCGTTATTCTTAAAAAAAAAAAAATAAAAAAAAAATAAAAAATTAAAAGAGGAAAGTTTATGAAAGATAAAAGATGAAACACTAAATTATCTACTCATATATTACAAGATTTAATGGAAAACGTCAACTATGGATAATATTTATAAATGTACCTTCGTAAACAGTTAAATGAATTTATTTGGCTAATATCGATAGGGGATTAAGAGAAAAAAAAAATTTAATTATCGCCAATGTCTCTGTTTTCATTATTGTTATAAAGTTTTTTTTTTTTGTAATAATATTTGTAAAATATAATTGTTAACATTTATGACCATAATATTATCACAATAGAGCGATTTATTTAAGAGTATCCCAAAGGAATTTCAAATATCCCATCCCAGTCGACATAAACTTATCCACTCATTTCTACCATGAATGAAAAGAAAGAAACCCACTTAGTTTAGCTGAATGAAACCCAATGAAACACCTGGGAGGAATGTAGTCGAGGCACTGGTATCAGGAAATTTGGGTATTTCTCCTTTTTGAATTAGGTAGGCCTTGGCATGGAAGAGGAAGATGTATTTTCTCCCTCCCCCCCTCGCCAGATGAGATCCGTAAGTCTGGTGGTGATAGCTCATCTGAGGAAGCAAACCTTTTCTAAAAATCACTAACTCTCCGAAGTTAGCGGAAATCGGGAAGCTGCTATTATTACATTCCGGTCTTCTGAGAGTAAATATGGAGTTAATATTAATATAGGAAAACCTTCGCATTACGAAACCGAAATCGGTAGCCAAAAATAATAAAAAAATATCAGTAAGGTCCATGTGAGTGTATATACGCGTCACACTCAGATATTTCCAAGATCCTACCAACAACTGAAAGGCAAATCTCGCTGAGAAGGATCATGAGCTTGAATTGAGTCCTCAAAATTGAGGACAGGGGATCAAGCTCGTCAAAGGATCAGGCCACTCAAACAACCATTAACACAGCGAGGGGAGCTTACAAATTAGGAAGGAAGGCTACACCTTTCTAACCCTAACTTTGACATGCTCGAGGACTCTCAGAATTGTGTGCATTCTATCTCTAAATATTTCTAAATTAATCTGTAACGAAAGAAATGAGCATGAGATCATTGGAAATAATAAATTAACGACCATTGGGTAAAAATATTAATTATCTTAACAATTTTTAGTGCAAGGGAATATAATAAAAAATCTATCTGTCCCAGCCAGGACTCGAACCCGGATCTCCTGCTATCCAGGCCGGTGCATTTATCATTTAAGTTACCAGAACAAGTCTGATAATGTTAAAATTTACGTGGGATTAAATACCGTAAAAAAAATTTTATAAAATTAATTATCTTATTTCCAAGGCTAAATAAATATCCACAACAAATATCGATTCTACCAGTAGAAATATATAAAAACTCTGAGGAATATTAGTAAATCGTTGGAGGAAAATATTAAAAAATTGAAGTATTTAAAATAATAAAAATAAAGATGAATCATTAAAAAGTGGTGGAATAACAGTTATCTGAAATTGAATCCTAGAGAAAGGGAAATTAATTAAAAAATGTTAATTATTCATGGCATAGATTTACAAAAAAAATCTCATACAGACTATTTAGGAAGTTTATTCCATTAATATATATATATATTAAGAAGGTTGAAACTATATAAACCAGAAGACCCAATATTAGTACAATTTAAAGGTTCAGATAGGTCTAAAAGGCCTTGAAAAAATTGAAATTAGTATTCATATCAATCGTACACACACTCATACAATGTGACATTTATTTACAATAATATTATATTAGTATAAACAAATTATTCTTTCGCATCACAGTAATCTATATTTGTAAATCTTTAGTATTATTTCTAAGATAACACGATTAGTAATGCCAGTTTCCTCAAGAGGGAGTACTCTTTCTGCTGAATCATCATATTTCAGTTCAGAGCTATCTAGTTGAAACAGAACAAGTATTTTCAGTGTCTTGAAGCAGACAGGGAATACTTGGCAAGTGTACTTAGTCAGTTTTATTTATGTGTTCAAAAGGAGAGTTAGTTGACCGTAGATATTATTCTAAGTTGATTTTAGTTGGTGTTCAGTCAAGGTAGATCCAAAAAACACAAATGTAAAAAATGTATTTTTTAATAATGGATTATCTGCCAACGTTTCGGCTTACATTGTAAGCCATCTTCAGGGCTATTATGAAGATGAGAGAGGAAGTCATGGAAATGTGAACTTTGAGACAGGACGTCCTCTCTCATCTTCATGATAGCCCTGAAGATGGCTTACAATGTAAGCCGAAACGTTGGCAGANTTTACAAAAATCATCTACTAATAAATCTGTGTCGAGTTTCATTGCTTTAAATTAAATATTTCGCCCGCTGCAACAAAGAAAAAAAACATTTTTTTACTTCTCGCTTTGCATTTCAAGAATCACCCCTTCAAATTAAAACTGATTGCAATGTAAACTCTTTTTTACTCACACTTTATATTTTCTATAATTTCTCTTTCCCTTTGAGTTAAATAACGAACTAAGCTTTTCGTTTTAATTTTAATTTTTTAAGTAAAACTAATTATTATAGGCTGAACAGCATATCAATTAGTGATAATCAGTTTTTTTTTTTTGTATAGATCAGAATATTCTTTATATGCATACAGAGAAGTAGAGGTAATTATTTTTATTGATTTAAAACGATCTACATCATGACCAGGCATTTAAATTAGTTATGAGTGTTATAAGAAACTTTGTTATTTTAGAAATCTGTAATTTGTTAACTACAAAAGAGTTTGTTATTGTCAACGTTTCGGCCTAAATTTCAGGCCTTCTTCAGGGCAGTGAAGGAGGGAGAGGTTCTCCTTCTACTTCAGCACAACTAAATCATTACTGGTAAGTAAATAATGAAGGCCTGAATTTTACGCCGAAGCGCTAGCTTTAATAACAACTTTTTTGTTTACAAATTNAAAAAAAAATAATAAAAAAATAGTAAATCAAATAAATTAAATGTCACTTTGCAGGGAGAAGTGGCCCAATGACCCCACTCATAATAAATTTAGGCATCAAGGCCCAAGAGGTCGCGAGGCCATCTTTGTTATAGTCGGCGGGGAGGATTGTGAGGATTAGAGTCCGGCAACAGGGATATGGCACATGGATTAGGGTGAAATGGAAGCTTGCTATGAAAAAGTGTGAAGCGAGTGGAGATAAGGTCTTGGACGAAAGGAATATTAAAGTCGTGATGAAGGGTAGAGTCCGGATGTGAAGCGTTCACAATTATGTTCTACCGAATCGAAAAGATGTTATGTTATGATGTTATGCTATGATACCAGAGGGACTAGCTTGATTTGTTTGAGGGGAATCTAGTACACTTACGAGCACGAGTGGATATGGTGGAGCAATGACCTCTTCGGTCCCCCGTCGTTCGAGATGGCCCCCGCCCATCCGCAAACCTCGCGCAAGGATTCAGAACATGTTTGGAAGCTTGCCACCAAGGGTCGAGGAACGGATGCTCCACTGGCCTCGTCACGCCAGCACACATCAGCTGTTTCATTCGGAATTCCCAAACGCTGCTCTCTGTTTTAATTCCGACCAAGAAGTCACCTGCATTTCAGCTGATTACCCTTAAGGTGTTCGTACCATGACGCGGCTTTTCAGTTCTCAAGTTCTCCTACTCCGCCTAGAAGAAACTGAAAATATGATCTGTCCAGTGTCTGTGTGTGTGTGTGTGTGTGTATCGATACTCTCGCGCCCCCGCAATTAATTTTTTTAAACGCTTATATCCTACTAAACATGTACAAAAGGCGTCACTTAAAGAAAATATTTAAGAATGTAAATATGAATATAGGCCCTTCGACTCATCCTCCCTCACTGACAGTCTGCCTGCTTCAACATAGCAATAACCCGCATTGCCCATCTTGTACGTCCATCTTTAATGGAAGAAACATATGAGATCTGCCGAGTTGCAGGCTTATTTTGTTTGAAATCATGAGACCGACAAGATTTTGAAGAAGTTTTACTGACCTGAAAAATTTGTTTTAAATATTATATAAGGGTTATATCCGAGCTGAGCCAGCCCCAAGGCCATTCATTGTTTAGTTAGTTTGAAAATTGAATACCCCAGCCATTGTTTGAATATTTTCTCCTTTGTTAGGAGAATTACCCCGGGCATTAAACATAAAAAAATCCGACTATCAATTCTACACACAATGGCTTTTTTGCATAATTTTTTAATTAGAACAACACATTCCTGTTTTTCGTTATTTCACAACTTGCTGACAAATTTAAAATATCTTGAGACATATATGACCTAAGTCACAGGTGGTTAACTATTATAAACTAATTAGTTAATCTGAAATTAGTATTTAAGAAAATAAAACTAATTTATAAACATAAAATTAATTAATCCTAATAAGATATTTGGCTAACAGAAATAAAAATGTGCTACATACAAAATCTGACTACGAACGCTATAAAGGTATTTCATAGATTCCAACTATAGGGGGGTGGGGGGATTGCCTTCAACAAATGTAGCGAAGTGACGCTTCTAAGGTTTGAGTTACGCATTTTTATGATTTACTAATTTTTTAGAAGTTTAATGAGCATCTTAACAAAAGATGACATCACACAATTAGTTGCTATGTTTTTTTTCATTTTTATTTGCTGTATTTTACTGGTGATCAACTACATCTGGGAATAGCTTTTTTTTTTTCATTTTTTTTTAATTTAAAATTATCTCTGATTATGATTAGCAACAGTCTTCAGTCTGTAAAATATTGTTTGTTTGATTCCTCATCTCAAAGCTTTTTCCAGTAATTTTTTTTCGTAACGCTAACAATAATAAAGATATTAAGATTTCAAATTTTTGTCATACTCTAAACAATGGTATGCAAAAGTAATCTCAAATATAGAACTTGGTATTATTGTTAAAATTGAGGAACATATTTTCAACTTCTCCAATGTAGGGTTTTGTGATTTTTTAGGTACTGATGTAAATGCCCCCCCCCCCCCTCTATGGGAAATCTTTAAAGCTTTCTCTGAAGTTCCGCCAAACTCTAACTTGATATAGTTGTTCAATTTTAGTTCATGTTTGTTGATGAACATATGAAAATAAAATTTTGAAATTTTGTTTATCAACTTATAGGTGTTAAAAATTTACAAACTAAAGAGGGCCAAAAGGTGATTTGATGCATAATATGATAGAAAAAGTTAAACTATTTTCATCTCCTTATTCAAAAAAAAATGATTCTCTCTTTAGCAATGCTCTAAATTTATTAAAACAACTGAGTAAATTATGGCTGGGCATAAGTAGCTGAAATACTCCTAAAGAAGTGGTCAAACCCCCCCCCCCCTCACATCCATTATTTATGAGGCAGATGAATCATAATTGGCGGGACGAATCCGTCCAGCTGATGGGTAGTATTACAGCCGGCACCTGTCATTAGATCCAGCGGTAGGACCTATCCTTGGAGTGTCAAGACTGGAGATCTTCGTGGGCGTAAGGAGATTGAAACCATACGGGGAAAACAATGTTTGCTCGAATAATGCAAGATATCTACTATCGAATGGTAAATCTGCTCCAATGTAATTCAGAGTATAGAGGGATCTGCCCACACAAGTAATTTTGGAGTAAATATTTAATTTAGTTGTGGTATTTTATCCCACGAAAATTTCAAACAATTATTGAGAGAATTGAATAAGACAACTAACAAGTCCTGGTAGTATAACTGGAAAGTACACCGGCCCGGATAGCAGGAGATCCAGGTTCGATTCCTAGCACCAGCAGANGGGACTCTAGACGAAATTCTATTGGATGACGATAAAGTCATCGACTCTGTAACGAACTTTCTGAAAAAGGGCAGGCTATTGAATCTTATCTAAATGCATTTTCAATATGCTTCTTTTCCATTCTCTCTCGATTTTTTATTCTTATAAATTTCATATAAAGTTCATAGTTTCTAAGCACAAAGAAATTACAATGTCCATCCACATAATAACTATTAGCATTAACAATACATTTCACCTCACCAGAACCTATTGCTAAGAGATGATTTTTCTTTAAAATATCTTCTATAAAATATCTCCCTGGCGTTAATGACCAAAGGTTGACACGCCATTAAAAATAAAATACCGNAGGATTATCTGCCAACGTTTCGGCTTACATTGTAAGCCATCTTCAGGGCTATTATGAAGATGAGAGAGGAAGTCATGGAAATGTGAACTTTGAGACAGGACGTCCTCTCTCATCTTCATGATAGCCCTGAAGATGGCTTACAATGTAAGCCGAAACGTTGGCAGATAATCCATTATTAAAAAATACATTTTTTAAATTTGTGTTTTTTGGATCTACCTTGACCGAACCCCAACTAAAAATTTGTGTGTGCATGCTTGAGTGCGAATATGCAGGTTCTCAGACAAAATGAATTCTTGGATAAAAGTAGGGGGGCATTTCGGGAATAAATGAATTTCAAATTTCTTCCACAACAATAAGAATGATTTCTCCAATTTATTTGGTTCCTTAATTAAACATTTTCCAGAATATATAATAGCAAAAGAAATCAATACTTACTGAGAATAAGGATTAAAATAAAAACAAACATATGAATTTAATTTAGTAATACATTAGATGGAGAGAGCTATAGTGAGTATATTATAATGAGCTCGATTGAATTAGCTTAATACACTTATAGATAGATTCGAGCGATAAATATCTATATTAACTCTGAGATTATCGTACAAAGGACACTAACCCTCAGAATTATCTTTTCGATTTCTGCATTTGCAGGTTTTATCTTTTTTTATTGAACCTTTGGTAATTCCAAAGACCTGAAGGATTTATCTACTATTTAATTATGTAAGAGTATGATTCTAAAAACCGGTCATTTAAAACTTTTTTTTAACCGTTTAATCTCGTCGTTCATGGAGGGAGGGGCTATTCACAAGTAGCGACTCTGTTCTAAGCACCTATGGCACTGAGCAGGCGGTTTTCACAACAAAAGCCTATGTATGGCGAGGATAGCACGAGAGCCCAAAACGGGTTCCTCTGGCTGACCCTGCACTTAATTGGCCACAGGGAAGCATCAATGAAGATAAAAGATGGGTAAAACTAAAATGGTAAAAGACGGGTTAAACTAAAATGGTAAAAGATGGGTTAGTTACTTAAAGAGTTTGTTGTATTTTTCAATTCTCTAAGAAGAATTTAAACACTATTAAAAATAAATTAAAATAAAATTATAAGTAGTGAAAACTATGGAAGGTTTCCATTGCGAATATAATAATAAATGAACCATAATAATAAAAAATCAACAAACTTAATTCATCTAACATGTCAATACTTTATTTTAGTTTTAGTTCCAACTAGTTCATTAGCTCTTTATCAGAAGCATTCATCTTGCTTACCAGTATTTATATTAAATTCTATTAATAAATTAATTAATAAGATAGATAAGAAACTAAGAGGTAGAAAGTAAAAATATTACGTTGAGACGCATGCGTTCAGTACAGTTTCAGTCTCGTCATATGTGAATACTGCGCCAGGGAAAAGTTAATATTTGCAAACTGTTCAATCAATCGTTCACTATCTGTCGCTATTATCACCGGTTGCCATGAAACGATTCCAGGTTATTTACCGTTCAAATATACTTAGTGGACAACCAGAGACAAAAAGTTATGCGAGATAAAATCTACTCAGAGGGTATGGTCCAGTTCCATGTCAACTGAGCGAAAGAGAGAAGTGATATTAGCCAGACTAAGAATAGGACACACAAGACTTACTTCTGGATATATAATGGCAAAGGATAACCCATCCATATGTGAGGTCTGTGGACAACTTCTTACCATCAAACATATTTTTACAGAGTGCCTAAAATATACAGAAACAAGGAAGAAATGTAACTTAAATGGCACTCTAGACGAAATTCTATTGGATGACGATAAAGTCATCGACTCTGTAACGAACTTTCTGAAAAAGGGCAGGCTATTGAATCTTATCTAAATGCATTTTCAATATGCTTCTTTTCCATTCTCTCTCGATTTTTTATTCTTATAAATTTCATATAAAGTTCATAGTTTCTAAGCACAAAGAAATTACAATGTCCATCCACATAATAACTATTAGCATTAACAATACATTTCACCTCACCAGAACCTATTGCTAAGAGATGATTTTTCTTTAAAATATCTTCTATAAAATATCTCCCTGGCGTTAATGACCAAAGGTTGACACGCCATTAAAAATAAAATAAAATAAAATAAAAATAATAATAAGTGAACTGCTACTAATACTCATCTAAATAGGGTAATCAAGGTTTGCCCTATTAAGAAAATTATAGAACCTTCCATGAAATTTTCACAGCAACTGATAAATCCAAACTCTTCATCGAAAGAAAGTGAGTTCATTATTTCACACATGATGGCTGATCCTTTAACTCCTTATGAATCTTTATTTTACTCTTTAATATTCTTTTTTGTTGAAATTTGCCTGAGCTTACTGAAAGGAAAGGGCAACAGAAACCAAGTCAATAAACTTTTTTTTCTGAGCTATATTGTATTTTTTTAATTGTTTTATTTTCTCCACTATGCTCAATAATAGCTTCATATATTGTTCTGAAAAGATATGGTATTGATGGCTAGTTTTTTGGCTTTCATAAGGAAGACCCTTGGTACACACCAGGTAATTATGAACTATTTTTTTGTCAAGTTTTACATACAAGTTTTACTTCTTTTTTTTTTTTCAATTTATAACTGCAATCTTTTTTGAGATTGACCTTCTCAATATTGATAATAACAACTAAACTTTGGACTCACATATATGGGACCATTAATGAGTATTTAATACACTTCATTAAATATGAAATAATTAAGATAAAAGTTTGATTCAGCAATGAACCTGCACTTCTTAGGCACC
>KZ806890.1:896993-909805 GCA_000696205.2 Oncopeltus fasciatus
GGGGGGAGGGGGTTCGGTCGAGGTCATAACCTCGACCGAACCCCAACACAAAGCAGTTACTAATAATCCCTGTTGTCTCCTCCATTTTTTTTTCAATAGGATCTATGCAGTCATATCCATACTCCCTCTGGCATCGCAATGAACTCAGCTTAGGTGGATCATGATCTGGCATCACAATGCAAAGATCATGGTACCGCTCTACGCATGCAGGTCCGACTGATTGTGTTCGCTCCTTCTTTCAGAACAATCCTTCCTGTAGCCCTCATCACTCGTCATAGACAGCATTCCAATATATCTGTTCTCCATCTTCAACAGACCGGAGTTTCACTGGGAACTCTTCGAGTAACCAATTGCTCTCTGAGTGTGTAACAGTGACCCGGGGAATTTACCCAACACGAAACTGTAACAATCCTTCATTAACGAAGCGGATTTTTTTTGTTTTTACCAAAGTTGTCACGAGCGAGGCCTCCACACTTTGTTTTATGAATCCTTCATTTTTTTAATTAATGAAATATTATAATTTATTGTAGAAAAAATCCTGGCAATACGTACTAACTTAATAATTTAAATGCAGTAAGCTCTCTTTAAAAGAGGAACCCTTGAGTCTAACAAACCCTTTCGTCCCGAGCAAATCAGAAAAACAAAATAAAAAAATATTAATAATGAATTTGAACTCAAATGCTTTAGCACGCAAGAAGAAGCTATTAGGTAAGGCATTTCGGACAAATCGGCGAAAATTTATTTCCAGTTGATGCAGAAATCATTTTAAATCTAGCTCTTACTTATACTCAGTCAGCACGATATTTGAAGGGTTTTTTCCTTTTTTACTGGTATTACAAAAATATGTTTGGGTGATTTCATAGCTTTATGGATAATATTTAAAAAAATAAC
Source organism: Oncopeltus fasciatus (assembly GCA_000696205.2). Taxonomy (NCBI): domain Eukaryota; kingdom Metazoa; phylum Arthropoda; class Insecta; order Hemiptera; family Lygaeidae; genus Oncopeltus; species Oncopeltus fasciatus. The sequence continues at coordinate 897,885 of KZ806890.1, forward strand.
TTTGTTGTGTATGCCGAACATGATTGATTACATGTTCATGTTCATGTTGTTTACTAGTTTTGATTACATGTTCATGTTTTGATTACTAGTTTTGATTACATGTTCATATATATATATANTATATATATATTGAAATATATTGAAATATATTGAAATATTGTGTTATTGTTATTTTTACTCTGAGGTCTGGCCAAGCGCACATTAGGTGGCTAAAGATCCTACATATACATCTTAACGAACCATACTATTGGATTTTCCGAAGTAGGTTGCGCAATGGTAACAACATGAATAGCAGAAAGTCATTTAGGGATGTTACTTAAAATAAGGTACTGTTTTCACTTCATTTATTGTGATTACTTCGAACCTACTTTTCGAACATTACCAATCAGGCAGGTAACCTAGACATTCGGGTATGCCTCACTAGGTCAACTAACCTCAGCCATACTCTCACTTGAAGATGCACTCATGAGATGGAATGCAATGATTCCTACAATCATTAAAAGGTGGAGGGAAAGCTAGATTGGGGGAGATAGATAGATAGATAGATAGCAGATATATACTTTATTGCCGTAGGATGACGATTCCTCTCTTACGTACAATACACATTGAATATTATTCTATATTTATATACCTTAAGTTGCATTAGTTACCCTAAAAAAAAACAAAAAAAAACTTTACATTAATTATAAGGAAATGGGAATGTTCAATCTTCTAATAAAATTTATATATAACAATACCAAAGACATATTACCCTTTGGATAATACTAATAAAATAAGAATGAAGAATAGTGATGGACATCACTTAAAAGTAAAAATCATTACATGATATCATATGGGCAGCCAGCCGAATCCCCTGGAGTTTATACCAAGAAAATAACCTATATATATATATCTGAAAGCCAAATACGGAATGCATCGTGTCATTTTTAGCTTTCGCTGGCTTTAGTTATGGGGGAAAGTCGGTGATAATTATCGTAAAACGCATTTCGTGACGAGGATGCAACATCCAATTTGTGAATAGTCCTTTCCGGTTGTTATCTTNTGTGTGTGTGTGTGTGTGTGTGTGTGTGTGTGTGTGTGTGTGTGTGTGTGTGTGATATTAGTGTTTATGAATATATTTATGTGTTTATAGAAAGTTCTTGGGCTCTAAGGCTGGAGCTTTTATCTCCAGAAGCACTTAGCTTCTTTTTTGGATAAAGTTAAATATATTTATCCACAGTGATGTTGAGCAAGCAGTAAACAATTTATCAGAACCGGCAGGACCATTTAATTTGGGAAACACAAGTTTTCTGAGTCGAGAATGCACACAAGAACGACAAGCACTTTACAGCCAACTTTTTGGCAAGCACTTTACAACACACAGCTACAAGTGGACAGACAAAGTAAGTTTTGTACTTTATTTTCTAAAAATAATATATTGCTTTTAAAAACAAAAATCATAACCTCTCACTCCTCTGAATAATCAAGTAAACTACAATAATCAATTTTAAAACTGTTATTTGAGGTTAATGGGTACATCAATCAACCTGAGTTTGAAGTTAAATTTGATATGCAACTATATATTTAAAAAGAAAAGTTTCTGCGGTCATATAACAAAGTCACCTCTTTCACAAACTGCTAGAGAAGAGAGAAGAGAGAACTAATATAACTTGATATTGCTTCTTTTTTTATAGAAAAGAAAAATTTTGAGAAAAGTTCATCTTTTCACATCAATATATTAATAAAAAAATTTCAACAAGTACTGCCAAAAGGAGTTACTTTGACTGTTAATGTTTACTTAGGCTGAGAAACTTTTAAGAACCTATCTTAAGAGCTGATATCCTCAAGCCAGAAGCCGTGCACTTCATACTAGTGTATCAGCTCTGATGATGGCATTATCATTCCTAAAATCAGACTCAGTGATCGGTAAGTCCTCCGTGAAATAGCGGAAGCAATGTAGGAATATCTTTGCTTGGACTTACCAGAGTTGTCTGGCGAGCTGTCTTCTTCGTCTAAAGCTCCGTTGATTCTCATCCCAGCATCCCCTGACACAGGAAAAGAAAAAAGTCTTAAATAAACCAATAACAAATAGTAATACATAAAATATTAGGAGGTAAAGAAAGGGGAAAAATATGTACATATAAACTATTAAAATAAGTTCAACTGAAAAAAAAATTATCAAAAAAGAACACGTTAAATTATTTTAATTCTTACTCAACCAAATAACTAAATATTTCGTTTTGAAATTTCAATTTAAAGCAACCTCCAACTTTAAGGTATTGCATTTTCTGAAGTACGAAATACATTTTTATTTCAATATTAGCAACGAGACTCTTTGGCTAATATATATATATATATATCAATTAGAAAATTACAATTTAAACCTATTATGTTCTATAAACTTTTTCTTTACTCAATAATAATGAGATATTCCGCTATTAAATTTTGGTTTCTTAACCATTTTGGACTTATAAACACCCTAAATCTTATCATTTTGACTGAAAATTAATTCTTTCAAGGGTTTACAATGGAAATCCTAAAAGAAAGAATTCAGTTTCTATTTTTTTTAAATAAAAGAGTCCACCTAAAACTCGAAATCGCAGTCATAAATATTTTTCTTAATATGCGTTGTATTAAAACCTTTTTTTTTAAAGATTAATGATTTTTAAATAATTTACATTTTATTATTTTGTTCTATACATTTTTTTTGAACAGCTAGATTTTTCAATGGGAAAATTTGGTCTCTATAGATTAAGGGTAATTATTTGTGTCTATCTTTCTATTCAAAACTCTATTAAAATGTTAAGTGTTATTTATTAAAATTAAAAATTTTTTCTACGGATTCTTTTGCATCAGTATCAGTATTTGATTCGAGTCTTTGAGTTACGTACCATAGAATGTTGTATAGAACCGTATATTGCAAGTTGGAATTTGCAATACACAGGTTGTGGGCATCAGGTTTCAGTGAAAATGGTATCTCGATGACGAGAAATGCAGTTGAGCTGGCAAGAGGAATATACCTGGAACTGCAGTACTCATCCGCTCAGATAAGACAACACAACCATCATCAAGGGAGGGAAGAGATTAGATCGAGAATGTGCATTTACTCATGCACCCACAAATGCATCTCAACCACTTCCCGAAAACGCCAATCAAAGTGACCTTAGTGCAGGAGCACTTGCCATTAGAGATGTATACTACTGAGGGTAAGCGTAGAAGTTGGAAGAGGCAATATGGATGAAAGGTAAAATCGCTAAGGCTGTGTTCCAAACTGTTCGGAAGGGAATAGTGGGAGAATTACATTTTTCAAAAATTGCACAAAGTATAAACTTTAGGACATCAAATTTTGGTCCAATTATATTCCATAAATTTATTAACCTGCAATAAAAATATCGAGGATTATATACTTCGGTCATAGGCTGTTTTTCGTCCCCCACTCCAATTCATCCAAAAAAGTATTTATTCGACACTTTTAGAATTTCGTGAAGCTATCACTATTATAACTTTTGGATTTCTTCTAAAACTCACCTAATCTCAACATCTGTCAACCAAGAATAAATTCTTTAACGACTTGAAATAGTTTCCTTAAATATCGTATTCGCTTTCTACATTTTGAAATTAAGAGGGCTCGCCCAAAAATAGAAATTAGAATTTTAAATATTTTCCATAATATATATTTTTCGTAAAAATTTCTTCTTCTAAGCCCCTCACCGATTTCAGTAGTCAAAAACTCAATCTACGATTCACAGTTTAAATGTAGATGAATTTGGTTTGATTAGTTTTAAGATTTTGAATACTAGAGTATACTTATACATACATAAATACATATAAATATTGGTGATGCATTAGGGCAAAATATTTACCGAAAACGAAAAAAAAACAAAAAAGTCCATCAAACAGTAGCTGCGAAAACTAAGCATATTTCTCCCCTTACATAAATTTATAATAAAGTAAAGGGCTAAACTTATCTTACATGAGAGGAGGGAGATGAGCGTAAAAGGACTCAGCCGTGAATTAAATTGGTAAATATCTTCCTTAGACAATTATATTTTACACCCTTATCCTACGTGTCTAAGAATTTTTTGTTAATCATATACAAACAAAGATATCAATTATATAATTTAAGATTTTCCTCTAAACCCTCTCCACTAACCTACTCATCTAAAATCAACAAAAAATAAATTCATTCAACAGTTAGCAATAAAAACTGAAAGTATAAAATTACTGAATCCTGTTTCTATTTTTTAAATATAACAGTGCCTATCCAATGATCGAAACTATATTCTTAAATACCTTTAAGATTTAATTGACCTTAAGAGGTTTGCTAAATCCTGAAATACATTTTTGAGAAAATTTCCTTCATATGTGTATTCAAAAAAATTTTCTAAATAAATTTGTTAGAAAATTACATTTTATAATTAATACAGTATTTCCCAACGATATGCAAAACGAAGCTACAATATCGAATTTGGGTTCATTATTCTAAAAATTACTGGTAGTATATCAAACACACACACACACGCACGCACACACACATATATATATGTACCTTCACTCAAAATGCGGGAACTAGAGGGAATACACACACACACACACGCAAAAGCTGTGCCGAAATGGAATTCCACTATGGGAAATCTGCAAAAATGATTATTTAGGAATTAAAGATAACGTTTTCCTAAGACTAATGAAAATATCTCAAATAACCAATATTCCTAATAAGTTGTAATCACATGATTTTAGTATTTCGTAAAAAGTAGGGCACTCAATTATTAATCAGTGTGGAAAATGACAATCTCTAGTTTTTATGTAGACAGGCTTGCCAATGAATGGGAAAGGTCAGTTAATCAAGGCGTCACAGTTTCGCTCAAACAAAATATTTCTCGAAAATGACTGAGTTTACCTCAGACTGAGCTGAATACTTGCAGTGAGAGTGCGCGAAGACCTCGAGAAAGGTAATGAGGGTAAGGCCAAATACGTCAGAGGGAGGTTATTTCGCAGTTTGAACTTAGTCACTGACTGGTCAAAACTGTTGGGCTTGAAGGGCGCTAAAACCTCTTACATTTCTTCCTCATTCCTGCTTTTCACAAAAAAGTACATTAAAACGAAAATGTTATCCCTATTATATTTAAGACATTTTTCATAAGAGTATTTATAACGAAGACATTAACCATTCTTTTTAAACCCTTCACCCCTGTCGAGTAGATGTTTTTTGTTGAGGTTCGGTGAAGTTAGATCCAAAAAATACAATTTAAGAAATGTATATTTCTTAAATTATCTGCCAACGTTTCGGTTTACATTGTAAGCCGTCTTCAGGGCTGTTGAAATACGTCATAAGAAAAATAATTAAAAAAAAAAAAATTATTTCCATTATTATTACATAGAATTGCCATTTTTGGATCTACCATGACCGAACCCCAACAAAAAAAATCTATTAATAATCTCTACGGTCAACAAACTCTCCATTTGAACCTCAGAAGTATGTCTACTAGAACAGCGAAAAAAGGTTTAACTCTTTAATGAAATGCAATCAGTGTAATCATTGGCAAAAGATTCGCTCTCAATCTCGCAGCTAGAGGTCGCTCCCACTCAAATTTATTTAAATCTATTAAAAAAAACAAAAACAAGAGAGCTTCAAACTGGCCCTCAAGGACATTACCATATCCAGGAGAAATGGAAGTATGCTCGTCCATAATCCCGGTTTGAAAGCGTTCTGCATACCACAAAAACAGATTGATTATATTCATAAAGATTGGGATATATTAAGAATTCAAAGTAGCTTGGGGCAGCTCCACTGCGCTCTAGAATTTACAGTTAATCCATGTTTACGACAAGTGGACGCCTACAACTCATTATGGCAATAGCCAGATCTTTCACCTAACACCTGAAGGAGGCACAAAACAGAAAAACTTCTACTAATAATCTCTATGGGATCAAAAAATCTCCATTTGAACAGAAAAGCTCCTCATGCAAGTCTTCCTTAGTAGTTATTTACCGGATTACAGTTAATCAATTAAATTAGTATAAGGTATCCTTTTCCACAGTAAACTCCCATACCATCCTAATCTACTATCACAGACCCTGTCTTCCATCTCCGACCCCTACAACCCTCCCCGTCGACTCAAACGAAGATGGCCCCTTGACCTCCTGGGGACATAGTCTGTAAATAATTTGAGAGTGGTGTCATTGGTCACCTTCTCAATGTTATTGATATTGAATGTCATTTTTACTTTTTATTGTAATCAAATTACAAAATGTTTTTATTTAACAGAATGTAATAAATAAAAGTTTAAAAAAAAAATTCGTGTAAGGAAAGCACCGTATCTTACCTGTTAATTGGTAACAAATTAACTTTAAAAAGAGATAATTAAGTTTGAGTTCTTTAATGACATGATGAAATTCAATATTTCAAACACTTGCCATTTTTCTGACATTTAAACTTCGCCAACTATCGATTCTCAGAAAGAAAATCATATTAAATTTTCGTAGAGTCATACAGAATTTGTATGTTAATTTGTCAGTCTCAACATGATATTCCTAAAAATTTATATGAGGAGTGTGAATCATCTTGATGGCACTCGCCCATTTAGAGAAATAAATGTTTATCTAGAGACATTGGTGGTCGGAACAAGTGTAAATGGGGTTTATGAAGAATGGAATGGGTTTTTGAAAATAAATACTACAAAAATCAATTCATGAAAAGTGATACGGAAAGGACATACGACACTAAATCACTAGAGACTACGAAAAGCAAGACACCAGAGACTGTGCATATACAGCACCCCATCTTCACGACAACCTCCATCATGTTGAAGGGGGATAAGGAAGTGTTTTGGAACGCTTTACAAAAACCACATTAAGAAAGATATGAGGAATGAAACTAAGCGAATTAAGCAATTCCTCCTACTCTGTACCTCCCGATCGGCCTAGTGACAGCCATAATAATGCTCTTTCTAACCTTATCCAAACAATGCCCGATATACTATACCAAATTTGCTATCAACTCTTACTCCAGGTACACTCTATGTGTAATCATAATTAGTGGAATATCTATTCTTAGTTTACTCAATTTGTGAGATTGGTTTTGTATTCTTCATAGGCAAGTGAAGTTGACATAATTCAGCTTTTTCCAGATAAAGTTGCTTTCGACTTTATTAAATTCGATGAGTGTGCTATTGTCATCGAGACTGGAAGTAGAGATGCGAGCACAATACGCACGGAGCGGAAAGTGACGCAAGAATTCGAGGTCTCGAGTTGACCTGGAAATACCTCTTTGGTTGGAAAGCGGGAGTTGAAGACCGACCTCTATGCAGCAGACTGGGCGGCAATGACATTTCCTTCTGAGGTGCCACCCCCACCAGCCTGGGGACACTCCCACCTGCTGCTGAATGGCTGTCCCTTCGAGAAATGTCCACTTCTTCGCCATATAAACCGCAACGAAATGGTTTTCATTTTGAATGTGAAAATGGAAGCCGACTCGCGCGTAAGCGAGGCATCTTCTGAGCAAGTATATAATTGATGATAAAAAAAAATTTGACAAACATTTATTAACTTATTTTGATTGGATGAGTGTATGTGTGTGAGCGTGCTCTTTACTTATCTGAATTATAATGGCTTATTATAAAATAAAATGTGGCTATTAAAATTCTTTTCTAACGAATAGTAAGTTCTCCTCCGCACTTTTGCATATTTGTGTTCAACATTATTCGGAAAGTACAGCTTCCATCAGGGACAAATCGACGTCAGAAGTTACAGAGAACAGTGTTCCAGTGAGTGTACCGAAGTTAGCTTCTTAGCTAGCTTAGCTTCTTTCGGAAATTACAGTTTCCATCATCAAAGCCTCTTAGTAGCCTGCAGAGACGCATTGTTATTTGGACTTAGCTTCTATCGGAAGTTACAGCTTCCATCATCAGAGCCTCTTGGTAGCCTGCAGAGACACTTGCATTGTTATTTGGGCTTAGCTTCTATCGGAAGTTACACCTTCCATCATCAGAGCCTCTTGGTAGCCTGCAGAGACACTTGCATTGTTATTTGAACTTAGCTTCTATCGGAAGTTACAGCTTCCATCATCAGATCCTCTTAGTAGCCTGCAGAGACGCATTGTTATTTGGGCTTAGCTTCTTCCGGAAGTTACAGCTTCCATCATCAGAGCCTGTTAGCAGCCTGCAGAGACGCTTGCATTGTTATTTGGAGTTAGATTCTTTCGGAAGTTACAGCTTCCATCATCAGAGCCTTTTGGTAGCCTGCAGAGACACTTGCATTGTTATTCGGTCTTAGCTTCTTCCGGAAGTTACAGCTTTCATCATCAGAGTCTCTTAGCCGCCTGCAGAGACACTTGCATTGTTATTTGGGGTTAGATTATTTCGGAAGTTACAGCATGAAAGCTGTTCCTTAGCTTGGAAGCTGGAACCTTAGATTGCATTGTTATTCGTGCTTAGTGGCTTTCAGAGGTCACTACTTCCTTCATCAGATTTCTTATTGTTATTTCCTTTTAAGGAAAAACATCTATTGATGTTCATGCAAAAACATCTAGAAAAAAGGAATACTCGTCCTTGAAAGTCAGGGAATGGTAGTTTGACATCATGTGGACCGCAGCCGACTACAGATGAGCAGCCGCAAGATACTACCACTGGGGAATATCAAGATACTCTTTGATTCTTGCAACGCAAGAGATCTTTCATCAAAGATCTGTACCAAAAGTAATCCTGTATTTATTTATTACGGAGGGAAGGGTCCCTTGAACATGTCGGTCCTGAAGGGCTATTTGCAATCCAAAAATATGATATATTCTAAATATAATTTCCTTCAAAGCATTACATTTTAAGATATGTTATAATACTATCATTCCTTCTATTATCCGTCTTCATTGGTTTCTGAAAACCATCTTCTGTTGGCGAGCGCTTTCGGACATTGTCCATCTTCTTGGCCGAATACATGTGTTCACTGTCACTCAGAGTTGAATACAGACTGTGACAGTGAACACAGGTATTCGGCCAAGAAGATGGATAATGTCCGAAAGCGCTCGCCAACAGAAGATGGTTTGCAGAAACCAATGAAGACGGATAATAGAAGGTATGATAATTCTATATTCATTGGTGGTGGAAATAACCCTTTAGATTATGTTATAATACCTTTCGCTATTTCTGCCATATTGTGTCGTCATAAGTTATAAATGTAGCTCTTACCGTCACAGTAAGCATAGGTCTTTAAAGGAGAACATGAATAAGAGTAAATGATTAATTTAATCTCACATGAGCGTGAAAGGTAAGACCTGGAGGCTCCAGACCGGCTGGAGAAAAACGTAGGGAAAGCCGACCGCTTTAATAATATTAGTAATGTCATCTTTTAAAAGTGAAAATGCTGCAGAAAATAAATATTATAAAACTGCAATTTTATACCTATGTTTTATAAACTTTTTCACAAGACTAATAATAAAAATATGTTACAATAAAAAGTGTGGCTGATCTGAACGCTCCACTAACCCTTTATCAGATTTAAGCCGAAATTAATTATTCCAAATTTTTGCCGCTCCTGGGCAACGCAAATGATGAAAATGGCGGACACCATGGTTTCCAAATTAATGACCTCTAAACCTACCATTACATTATATTTTGAGTTTCAGGAAAGAGATTCATCAAGTTTTGTTTTATAAACATTTCCTGAAACACATATTGCTTTCTTTGCCATCTAAACAAAAAGACTTAAGTATGTTCCATCGAAATCTCATGTCTTTTTTAAAATTCCAATTCGATTCCAATATTTATAAATCTTCAGTGGTATTGAACATCATTTTAAGATTGAAATTTCACCAATATAGTATTACTTTTATTACTTGATTTTCTAATCGTTATAACCCGAGTAATGTTTATATTTTAAACCTTCAGAATAGATTTACAAATATATCTTACTGCCTGAGATGTATCTTGTGCTTCTACAATCTTAAAATCATAAAAATCTTTTTCTTTTTTTTCCTAAAAGAAATTTTTTAAGAACAATTAAAACTTCCTTTCCCAGCTTCTATGTGACTACATTTAGCTCAGTCTCCTGGTCATTTTTTAAATTTTTTTAATAACAAGGCTTTAACTTTATCAGTTAAATTTTTATATCATTATTTTAACTAATTTTTTTAATCTAAAAGTACGTTTAGTTCATTTCTGAACTGTTCTTAGAATATATTAGCAATCCCCAACATACTATTGAATTAAACTTTATTCTTTCGAAGCTTTGGTAACTTCTGGGGTACTATATGAAAGGGGATAAATAATTTGTAATTTTATAATACAAGTAAAAAAAATTAGAATAAATATTCAACAAACCAGATTAACTTTTACTAAATTCGACAAATCTTATCAGAATCGACAAGCTGTTATCTCTGAGCTGGTATAAGAGAAGTTTAGTCACAGCTGTTCGGCGATAGCCTCACTCAGAATAGGCCTATAGGGAAAACTGCTTATAACCTCCATCCAACCCTTTCTATTAATCTTAGTGATTAAGTTCAAATGTGAATGTTTATATGTCTTAAGCTTAAACATTAAATAGGAAAATTCCTAATGATTTTTTTTTCTTTTTTTTTTTTCTTTTGGCGGATATAAGTGACGGATTTGTATGACGAATAGAGTCATTTCCCTCGAAGTAAAAGTGCCTGAAATAGTAGCTGTTTGAGGGAAAGTGGGAGATCTAGGAGTCCGGGGAGCCTAGCTTCACAGCTGGAATCAGCTGGTTAGCTGCCGGCCTTTCCCAGCACATCTAGAGCGGAAATGTTCCTGCACCGTGCAGAGAGATCTTCACATGTCTGCACTCAGCTCCTCTCTAATCAGGCTTCATTATCCCTTATCTTCCGCCTATGCATCTCGATGGAAGATTAACCTCGCCCATCCCCAGATACGATAACCTGGATTTGTAGGCGTTTTCCTTCTGGATCGCTCATAATCCTCTTTACGTTTCTCCAGTCGTTGCTTAACGGAGGCCTTTTACTTCCACGTTCCTACTGTTAGGGATGGACTTACACGTTGGAAGCCGTAGAGTGTGGGAGGTTGAAAAAGGAAAGATCTCTACATTTAATATTTTTAGCTTCTTCAATGAATGACCGGTTAAGATCCGTTGAAAGTCTCGAATCAGTGCCAACGTGAATAGCTAGATTTCTCTAAGGGAGTCACAGCTGTAGATCAGAGAAATATGAGGAGGGAAAGAAAATATGAATTACGTGGATGAGGCTATCTTGGCATGTTCTATCAGAGAACATAGATGGCTTACGTCGAAGTCGGGAGTCCTCCGTTACAGAATGGTCATGGGAAAGGGGGGCTTAGATGCAATGATCTAGAAAGCATAGACAGTACTTTATCTTGGGATAATGGACTTTAACCTCGTCTTCCAGCTATAAGATAGCGATAGAGATTGTACAAGAGTGGTCGCGAACGCCGAAGACATTCTCCTACGTCTTTAGTCGTATACATACTCGACAATTCAATAGACTTGAGAAATTTCTTTCTGTGAGTATAACAACCTCTTGCATTTATTTTTTTTTTTCAAAACTGTAACACTAAAATGTTTTCTTTTATCGGATCTTTACAAATTTGTCTAAAATAAGGTTAGTTCAAAATTATACATTACATATTTCTTAAATTTAAGATTATACATATATAAGCATATATTATGCGCTTTATTATTCGCAATTTTCAAAACAATGAATTCTTATATTTATTTCCCTTAAAATATTGTAGGGCAACCCTTTTTTTTTTTTTAATAAAGAAATGTATATCAAGCATTCAAATGAATACATTATTGGTTACAAATAAGATGAGGGTAGGGAGGAGTTTAGAAGAAGGTAAGAATTTATAATATTGATTACTTCGGTTTTATTTAAGTTAAGAAAATCTTCGCTGAACAAAATTGGCGCAAAATATAATTTATATTATATAATAATAGATAATGGAGGGAAGGGTCCC
>KZ806890.1:936757-966374 GCA_000696205.2 Oncopeltus fasciatus
TGGAGCATGATGTGGTGATTTCCTTTAAATTGTAGAGATAAATTTTAAGTTTAGAAAATATTATTTTTAATGTTAGGGTGCATTCTCCCATTATCATAATTGTTGAATAAAGGATAAAAATAAGGAATAATAAGAGAAATTGTTTTAAATAAGGTTATCAATGAAAAATGTCTTACTTCACAGTCCAATAGCTTTAAATTTTTTATGAAGCCTTTTGGTTTGATAAGGTTCATCTTTTGCAGCTCCAGACCAAGCAGGTCCTGAAGGTGTTGTTAATGGCATCAAAGGCCTCACAAATTAATGTCATATTATTATAATATTATTAATAATCTTTCTAAAAACCATTAGCCCTCCTTCTAAATAAACCTGTCAAACATTTTTCCCAGTTCCAAAAGTTACTTATTCCCAATAATGCCCTTCCTTTTTTCCTTTGTCCTTTTTATTGCCCCCTTATGTAAAATTAAACTATCTCAAAAATAAAAATAATTAAATGAGAAAAGGAGACAATAGGTTTATAAAATGTTTTATATTAAACATTTTTCTGAAAATATAAACAAAACAAAATGCTGAATATGTTGAAATTTTGTGTTTAAGACAGCCAATGAAATACACAATTTTTACACTTCACAAAGACAAAATTGAAAAATATTATTATTATTTACATGAGTGTGTTCATTACTAAATGTTTTAAATTGGTCAGATATCTCAAAATTTAAGTATAATAGTTTATCATCATAAAACCTGTTGCCTAGATTTAAAAACAAAGCTCAAGATGAAAAAGAAATAACTGCTCTGGCCAAAACTAATTTATGCCACAAATTACACTTTGAAAATGCAACAGTAATAAAGAATAGAGAATGTGACTTCAAAAACAGAAAATATAAAATAAGAGGAAAATTTTGGAATGCCAAAGTTCTTCAGAAGCAAAGCAATTTTGATAAACATTTTTTTTTCTTTTTGTATATATACTTAAAATACTAATATATGTGACTACACTAGATAAAAAGTAGAATTTTTTTGTGAAATTAAACAGGATGTGATGAAAAATTATTTTTTAATAATAAGAACTCTCAACAATAGAAGCCAGAATATCATAAATAAATAAAAAAGGATTTATATAGCTATATGTATTAATATGTATATATATATTTATATGTATGAATATCTTTAGTGATAAGGTAGTGACTGGAAAATTGATAAGCGGTGAGGGAATCCCGATCTTAAGTGCCATGTTTGTCGAAGTGCTGGGGCGATGGACCACATTTGTAGATGGAAAACATTGGATGATGGCTACAAGTCTGGTGGAGTTACTTTTTATGACGTCACAAAAGTATCAATCATGGTGAGGCTTTGATAGTTGAGTATAGTGGAAAAGATCCAAAGAAAATTGGGCTTTGAGATTATGTTCCTGCTTAGCAAATGGGTTCATATACGTGACGTAGTCTGCGTAAACTTAGCAGGTTTACCACATTCAATTGAAGACAGGTATTTATAAGATTTAATTTAATCCAACAAACCGGTCTATGGAGGAAACAGTTAATTCTCAGAGACTGGCTAAATTTTGATCGGATGAGGAAAGATGGGGTAAACGACCCAAATTCATTCTCAAACTCCTACCTTATTAAGCTCCCTTGATAAAAAGGTTATAGGGTATAAATGGTTGAAAGTAACTAATAAAATATCATTCATCCAATTAATAATTGTTAGTAATGAGAAAAGATCGATTACAATTTAAACTTCCATTCTTATAGTTTTCGTAATATTTCTTCCCCAAGGAAATGTATTCAGAGTCAAAATAGTCAGGCTATGAGTAGGCTTTTAAACGCAAAATTAAAAATGTATATATTTTTTTTATTTAATAAAATAAATTTGCATCGTTTTTAAATAAGGAAAAACTATTTACAGCATTTGCAAGCTGTTATTTAATTTCAATGAATTTTATACCAAAAAGAACTTAATTAATTTTATCTAAAGAATTCTAGGTTATTAATAATTGAAATATAAATACAATATTTTAAAATAATTAATCAATTAAATAATTGGGCGTCGGGATAGATCAGTAGATGCCTTTGGGTCTCGCAAATCCTGTCGATGCGAGTTCAAATCTCACTCTGGGCAAGATTAAATAGAGAATAAAAGTTTTTCCAGACCCATTGATGTTTATAATATGACCAAAAAAAAATTGCAGATCTGCTTCTGAATAAACTCCTTCCATGATTATACATGGACAACATTGACAGTTAGGTTTAAAATATGAAATAATTGAGTGCATACTTTAATTCTGATGTAAGTGAATGTACGGTTATGCAATTTGTTTTATTAATTTATATGGTTTGTCTACATTTTATGACGTGTGCAAAGTTTGTAACTTGTCATCAATGTGATTATCATTGTTTATTCCATTGTAACCAATTATAACCATTTTAAACAATTAGTTATTTGAATAATTATTGTATTAGCTACAATAGCTTATACAGAGTGCTTGGAGTAAATGTAGGCTTATGACGTTATTTAACTCAAAATTTGAAGCAAGAGAAGTTGATTTCTGCCATCTGCAGTTCAAATCGATCTTGGCTGTATACTGTGTTTCACAGTAATTCACAGTTACTACAAATTTTTCGTGGATTTTCACAAGTGTTTTTTAAACTTGTTAGAACTTGCGTGATATGGGCAGAAAAGGTAAATTTAAAATTTCTCTGTAATTTAATTTATCATCTATTACTTTTAAAACTTATTACATGTTATATTTGTATTTATCTGAACTATTAAATATCACATATTGATATTGTGCAATTATAATCCTATCTTCTTAATACTAGTTTCCCTCAATAAAATTTCACTTAATACTGAAGGGCATTTGTGCAGTTAAGTTTAATTTTTAGAGTTGCTGTTTTGTTCTATTACACTTAAAATTATGTTGGGAATATTTAGTTATGCTCATATTAGTTTTTCAAAGTAGATATTGCCTCTGTTTCAGATAACTCATGCATAGCTTATACATTATTATTTCCTAAAGATAAGTGTATTTGTGTAATGTCATGATTCCTATTCTTATAAAAATATATTAAAGCGTGGTCTGGAAGGGGCAAGCAGAAAAAGAAATAAGGAGTGTCTTATTTATGGAGCATGATGTGGTGATAATGAGTGAATCTCTTATTTATGGAGCATGATGTGGTGATAATGAGTGAATCGTCTTATTATTTTAAATTCATTAGAATAATTATTTTTGTGCTAGGCATTGAGTTATGTTTGCTTTGAAGTAAAATGGCACTGTTGACTTCTAACAAGATATCTTTTTTTATTCTATTGGAGGTTATACCTCACTCTCTTAATGAAATTTTACTTATTAACTGGAAATATATTTATTAGATCAGGAGAGTTGAACCAGAATCAGACATACAATATAAATTTCCTAGGAATTAGTAAAACTCTCAGTCATAGATGAGTTGTGTATGAATTAAGCAGATTTTCCATTATGTAGGCCACTAATGATATGATGGATATGAATGAGATTACTTGGATTTTACTGAGCAAAAATAGCAAAGGGGAGGGACACAATAATGACTATAAGTAAAATGGAGTAGGAGCATCCTCAGTCTTTCTTGGTGCATTCATGATCCATTTATAGAATATAAACACTAAGAAATTGAGTTTATCTTTCATTGCAATTGCTACCAACTATTTACTAACAACACTAATGATCGTTAATAATTTATTTTATATTTGAAATATTTATAAATATTTAAATCATATTTCTAAATATTATATTAATTCATCTTTCCCCTTAGCCCATTTTTAGCTATTAATTAACTAGTCTAACAATTGCAAAACATGCTGAAATACTGAATACGGTCTTCTTTTTATCAAATGTTCTTTAGATGTAAAATTTGTTGGGGTAATAAAATCTATTGAGTTTTTTAACGACTCAAAAGTTCATTTAGAAATTTTCATACATTCTATTGACATGTATTATCAAGTTTAATTTGGAAATTCATGTTGTATAGTCTCCATAATATAATAGTTTTATAAAATCAAAACCAATGGACTATACAAATTGAAACAGACTTTATTCAATGATATTCATCAATTTTCATCATAGTGTCTTTAAAAAGATGTGAATCAAATGGAGGATAATGAAGAAAAATTAAGCCATGGTGGGACTCGAACCCACCCTTTCTGATTATAAGCTATATTTGCTGACCTTTGCACTAAGATTAGAGATAGTGCTGAGGTTAGCATGTCTGGCCAGTGAAAACCCAGGTTCGGGTTCCGCTCTTTTTCTTTTAAATAATAATTGTAAATTATCATTGCAAGAATTCTTAATTATTATTGAATGATGACAGTTAATGTTAACATTTCTGTATTTTGATGTTATATTTTTAAAATCTCCAACAGAAACTGCTAGTTTCTTTTTTGTTTACTAAGTTTGTAACTCAATGTAAAAGTAATTTGGTATTATACTTGAAATTTGAATTTTTATTGAATCTCCACTATAAATTTTATATTTTTTCTAAATAATAAGTTCTGTTACAAAAGATTTATTTCAAGGGAGAATTTTTTAATTGCCAAATAATTGAAGAAGCCTAGAATCTTGAGAGTTTATTAAATAGTTTTGACTGTTAAACCCTTAAAATATTTCTAACTAAATTTAATAATAAATTCTCCTTTCATCAATCTGTAATGCCAATTTACTGGAAGTATATTTGAATTATCATTTTCCTTTCATTATCTACAATTTGAGATTATTTTTTTTCAGCTTAATGGAAGGTGTTAGGATATATAATAAATATAAATAATGTGATAATAAGGTGTAGAATTCTTTAGAATTCTAGTTTATATCAGGTTAACTTTGACCAAATAGATTTTAAATTACTATATTTTACGACTCATTGCAAATATTTTGGCTTGAGTCATCGTCAGTGTAAAACAATCCTGGAATTTTTGTATTTAGTCAATTTTAGTTTGTAAAAAATAATGAAAGTAATACAGATTTTAGTTTAATGAATTAATCTTTTTCCTAATTTGTGATATTTTGGGGTCTGCCTTAATTCAGTGATTATAAAAAATTTTATAGCTTGAATCAAGGGAACCTCAAATAGCATTAAAACTTTTTTAAATTAAAACTATTTTTCCTTCAATCTCTCTACACACCGGATTTGCCTCATCTTATTATCATCTCTTCCAATCCCTTCTGCGGTTTCTTTTTGTATAAATATATATAGAAAAAAAGTGGTGGTTAATGCCACTTTAGGTTTCTTTTATTCCAAGCTGGAGATAACCAAAACAATATAAAGATAAAGACATTGATCATTAATGCCACTTAAGGTTTTTTTTATTCCAAGCTGGAGATAACCAAAATAATATAAAGAGTGTCACTAATTTGATGGTTATTTAATTGATTAGTGCTGAATTTTAAAAACTAAAATCACTTTTATGTGAATGCTTTCTCTCTATCCTAATATCATTTCAGGATATGAACTATCATGATTTTTGTTTTTAATTATCTTGTTATTGCTTTATACTTAACTAATTATGGCTTAGTGAAAATTTTAGCTGCTTAAGTAATAACAAATTTTTTTGTGTGTTCTGTTTCATTTAATGCGATAAAATAATTTCTAAATTGTTATATAACTACTTTATGTTAATTATTATTCTGCTTGAGTACTAATTTAAGTTTAAGAGCATTAGAAATTTTCCTAATCAAACTCTGGTTTAGAAGTTAACCACCCTGTGTAATTTACCTGTATGATATATATTTATGTACATATGTGTAAATTTTTTTCTGTCATAGGAAAGAGGGGAGGTGGTAGAGGTGGAGACCGTGATCAGAAGCCTCCGCCAGGCGGATCTGGACAGCAACCTTCACAGCAGCAAGCACCACCAGGTTTATTTTTTTATCTTTTAAGCCTCTTAAAACCTAATCTTTTGAAAAATTTAGACAATTACTGATCTTTGAGAGACCCTTATCACCCACGGATAATCTTTTATTTACAGTAATTAAATGTTTTTAAAGAATTTTTGATAAAAATCTAAGTGTCAGTTCACTTTAAAGTTGTCAATTAAAAAAGTTAATTTCATACTGAATCTTAAAAATATACTGGAAATTAGTTCTAAAAATTAATCAATTTCCTCCTTCCAAGATTCAATTAGAAGGACAAAATCAATAATATTCACAACTTTCTAATTAAATTGATGAAAATAAAACAAGTGAACTTAAATTTGGCTGAAGGTTGAGATGTTGAACTGAATGTTTGTGAAAATGGTAAACCCCAGGCTGTAAGTGCAGCTGTTTGACTGTCAAAGCAATTTTAAACTATCACACCTATACCCCACCCCTAGAGTTAATGAATGGATCATGTATATATGTATTTTGTCACATAGTCATTATTATTAATGCAACTTAAATCCCAAATTTCATTAAATTTGGTACAGTCGTTACTAAGAAATTTATTTTTAGAAAATGAACTAAATTTGTATATAGACAGGAATGAGATAATTTTCCATATGTTATATGAGTTCAGAATTATAATTTAAATACTTGTGTTAATTTTTGTTCTGATTGAATAAAAATTTAAGTTCGAAAACATTGTGGATTTTCCTAATCAAACTTTGGTTTATTGGTAAACTACCCTCTTATTTACCTTCATAAAATTTACTTGTATTGAGTGTGCATGTGTTTGAGAATCTGTATTAAAATGTTTTTGACTTTAGGAAAGAGGGGAAGGGGTAGAGGTCGAAGAGATGAACAAAAGCCTCTTTCAGACTTACAATGCAAGCCATCTTAGGGCTGAAAAATTTCAAAAAGGTTCTTAAGTGATGGTTAATGTATTTTTTTTTTTTTCTAAATGGAATACTTTTCTAAATTGTTATCGTATGGATAGAAAGGATTAGAGCTGTTAGAAGGAAATGTGGTAGAGACAAAAGGAGTAATCTTAGTTGTTCACGTAGGCTTCGTCGGTCGTCAGATGTATTTACCATTTCATCTTCCGGGTTGGACCGAGTCAAATTGTTCTTATTTGCCGAGCTTTCGCACATCATGTGATGGCTTCGTCAGGGCTGAAAAGAGAATGAGAGTTGTAAAGAGAGATTTTTTGTAAATCTCTCTTTACAACTCTCATTCTCTTTTCAGCCCTGACGAAGCCATCACATGATGTGCGAAAGCTCGGCAAATAAGAAACTCTCATTCTCTTTTCAGCCCTGACGAAGCCATCACATGATGTGCGAAAGCTCGGCAAATAAGAACAATTTGACTCGGTCCAACCCGGAAGATGAAATGGTAAGTAATCTTAGTTGTCAGGTGTGAGAATTGAGAAAAGGACACAACAAATTCTAACTGATACTAAATAACAAACTTTCTTCTAAACTTTTCCTCATTATCCACCCTGAATAGATTAGCAATATCCCCTCCATCAATATTTCTCCCATTATTTTCAATAAATAACATAATAAGTTTTGGTCTAGATATTGCCTAAGGTATGTCCAAGTTTTTGGTAGATTTAGAACAATTTTGCTAAGCTGTTTTTAAAATGTGATGACAGGGAGATCTCATGTAACAGCTTGACTAGTATAATTAGCAGTCATTTATACTATTCTTTATCATTCATCGTCAATTCATTCATTCTTCTCTCAATATTATCTTCTCTATGTTTCTGTGACCTTAAAACAACATTATTTCCAGTATCCACAACTTATCCATATACTATGCCTGAAGTGATTAAGGTATTAAGACAGTAATTATGAATAAAAATGAATACCAACCAAATGAACTCTAATCTTTCAGAGACATCTACTAATCTAGCTGAGGGCAATGCCCCTATCTCTCACCTAAGATTCCTTGAACAAATTACCTTCCAAGATAACTTGAACAAAACATCAATTTTCCCACTAAATCCAACCTCCTCTCCTATAACAATTATGCTACTCGCTGTTAAGAGTTACCCACTATTCCTTTTTGACCATTAGTATCCAATCTTAAATTCTTCGCTTCTAACTCGGCAAATGTTTTATTCCAGCCCTACTACATCTCAGCTAACTCACTGAAAAATTAAAGTAATCTCTCAAATCTAAAGCCCTTGATTACGGACTTGGCCTCCACATCACTTACATACTCAACTCCTTTTATGCCATGTTAAAATATACCCCTATACCTATTTCCCATGCGTTTAGCATTTTCTAACCTGCAGACTTCCCCCCTCCCTTCCCTTTTCCTGACTTTCTATGGAAAATCCTGTGTTAATTTTATTTTATTTCCCCAAAATATTGTCTTTTATATAGAATATTATGTTTAATTTGATATATGTAATTTACTTTCCATTATTTAATTTCTCACCCATATATTTCAAATTTTTCTGTTTTTACACTTGGACTCTTGAATCTTCATTTGTGTAATTTTTTAGCCCTGAAGATGTTTTGCATTGTTAGCTGAAATGGCATTAAAGAAAAATTTGTATTAATTATTTCATGCATGACTTGTTTTTCATTCACTCCTTTCTGGCTGAACCTCAGCTATTAATGTAATTTTAAAAACTACACAATAAACAAATTCCTAGCACCCAATTACAGTGCTATTGATTAGATTTAATTGTAAAACTAAGCCACCATGGAACACACTGAATCTTAATTAAAATTTTTATTGAATTCAGTTCAGCCATTTTAGATGGTTAACTCAAATGTCATATACATGTACTGCTGAACTTTATATATATGAAGAAATTCACACCAATCATTGGTATTATGTCTGTTGAGACTTTACAAACAATATATTAAAATTGAAGTTGGTTGTAGTTTGAGTAAATCTGTGAACATTCCTAATACTTAATGATTCTTTTTTATTTATTTATTTTTTTTGTTAGCCCAGGCCAAAGAAAAAAAAAAAGAACCTCAAAGAGATGAGGCTGGTCAGGCTAGGTGGCAGGACGACACTGTAAGTATTAGAGGGAAAATTTATATTTGAGTATTATGTAGAAGATCATTATATATTAACTCTTACATTTAGGTGCCACTAGTTTGCACTATCCAATATGAGTGAACAATTCATCTATATGAAATTATTATGAACCACTTTAAAAGTATATTATGTGTTGGGAGTAGGTATTAACTTGATTTCTAAAAGCTATTAAAATTTTCAACCATGACAAGATATTACTACTTGATTTGGAGGTAAAAGTTTACTGTCGAGGTTTATGAGGAGAGGTTAGTGAGAACTAAAGAAAAAAGTTTTATGTTCATATGGAGAGTTTACACCAAAATAAAATCTATTAAAAAATATTTATTTCTTCAGCTTCCAAGACCAAATCCCTGACTAACCTGTCCACATATACTACTTTTTTAAGTTTTTTGTTTTGTTTTCAGCATTGTATTTTTACAATCTCTAATTGAAGATAACAAATACTATCTTCTGTAAAAGTAAATGATATATTTCCCAGTTACTTTTCCACTTCCAGTTTTTACTTTTAATTTCCTTTTTAAAAAATTAAGAGTATACTCCAAATATATGACATTTTTTTCCAATAGGTAAAATTATGACAAAATTATCTTTAATACTTGCTCTTATCATTATTTTGCGAGTTGGTTAATTTATGAATGAAATAGTAAATAAACTAACTTAGAGTACTCTCCATTTTAAGGCTCCCTTAATTTTTAGGCAGTACCTCCTTCATTGGCATATCTTCTATTCTCTAACAGTGGTGTATAGTTAATCATGGTTTCTCTCTTAGATTGAAGATTTGTCATTTTTAATACTTTTTAATTTTTTTTTTACTAAGGCTTTCCCTCCATTGGGAAGTTCATCTGACCCATCACCAGGAAGACAACCATGTGGAGCTGCTTCACAAGGTAACTACATAAAGGAAAATTATTACTTTTAGAATGGAGAGTTTTTGACCATAGAGATTAATAGTAGAGAATTCTTTGGAATTTGGTCAAGGTTGATTTATAAAAAAAAACACAATTTAAAAAAAAAAAGTACTTTTTATTATCTGCTGACATTTTGGCTTAGATTGTGGGCCATCTCCAGGGATGTTTAAAATCAATGTTCTAAGGAAATATGAAAAAAAAAACAAATTTTATTATTTACATTATTATTATATAAAATTATCATTACTAAAAATGAATGGGATATAAAATGTTTAGGAAAACAATATGTTAGAAAGAAAGTGAGCTATACCGGGAAGAACAGGTAGGAATTATTTAGGTTAAGTAGGATAGGAGGCAGTTGGACGGGTTGATTTAGGAGGAGGGCTGATAGTTTTTCAGGATGTTGAAAATGTTTTAATGTTAGGGAGAGGGATGGGGTCTCTAGCTGGGTGTGGATAGATTTAAGTGTTATTAGTGAAAAAAAGCAAGCTTCAGGTTAGGGAAAGATTTTCTTCGGTATTTTCTAATTTTTTCAGGAAGTTTGGGAATATAGAGGGAAAAAACAGAAAGTAAAGTCATTGTTTTGGGAGGGGAGCTTTGTTTAGAAAGTGTAAATTTAGAAATTATTAATAGGTTTTTCTATGGTATGCATAGAGAAAGCACTATAGAGGAGGATATCTGTAGTTCGATATTTTTGTTGTGGGATGCCTTGTCAGAGAGTGTGTTTTCCGTTGATGAGATTTTTGCCCATATTTATTTTTTGTTGATGGGGGATGAAGGAGACAATCTGAGTAAGAGTTCTTTGTATCAATCATTAGAGATAGAGCCATTGGTTTTACGGTTGATAAGGGTGTTCAGGAAGGGGAGGGGATTTGAGAGTCTAACTAAATTTATAAGGTGAATTTTAGATAGGCGCAATAGGAGTTAAATGCAGTAAGAATTAAGAAATTTTTCCTGGATTAAGAGGATTTGAGGATCATCAACACATTGACTAAGGAACAAGATGTTAGGAAAGCAGGAAAGGATGGAGTCTAGGTGACCAGTGAGGGTAATATTGGGAGCAAGGTTATTTCCCAGGCTGTTAATCTGATTGTAATATTTTCTTTGGTAAAGGAGAGAGCCTGAAGTACAGCAAAGGGAAAATTATGTGTGGGTGAGAGTGGTGTGGTTTTGGATTATAGTCCAGTGTTTGTCAACAATTTGGAGGGCTTTGTCTATGAGTATGTTAATGATGAGAGATTCAGCCTCTAGCGTCTAGGGGGCAAAGAATGTAACCTTTTGAGATAAGTAGGGATTCTAGTTGTGTTCAAAGGACAAAGGAGTTTTTTTGGTTTTTTTTTATTATATCATTAGTTAGTTGGTTTTGTTGGTTAAGAATCTGGAGGGATGGAAGGTTTGTAAATTTTTGGTAAACGTAACATCTTGGTGCTTAAGAGTTGTAAGTTATAAGTTCGTATTTATCTATGTGTGTTGCATCATGTAATTTTTTAATATGGCAGTTCAATTTTGTGATGTGCTGGTGTAGGGTCTCTGTTATTGTGGCTAGGGGTGTATATGGTTCTGTCAGAAAGTAAAGTGTACATTTATTGGTGTAGTCAGTATTGTCCATGCCTTTGTCAGCTCTGGTTACTATGATATTGTTAATTGGGTTTTTGAAGTCTATTTTCTCTCTCTCTTTGTCGTTTGGGTCTACTGAGGACCACGCGGCTCGTATCTACTCTTCGGAAAAGCTTTTTCCTTCCTCTTCTTCCAGTACTCCTTCATTTTCTGGCTGTGAGCCAGCTTTCTCTCCTCCGCCCACCTGCTCTCTGTTTTCTTCTTGCTAGTAAGGGGTATTGGGAACACACCCTGTTGGATTGCTTGCTGGAACTGTTGTGATCGTTCTTGAACAGTGGCCAGCGGATTTCTAGTTGTTCCAGATCTGTCATTACCAAGGCAATCCATTTTTTGGAGGCTTTCTCTCTACCTGCCACTGTGAAGATTCTATTGGTAAGTCTTTCGGGTTTCATGCAGGCCAAGTGTCCGTAGAAGGTCAGACGCCTTTTCCTTACACATGTAATTATGTCCTCCGACGTAAAACCAATGGCTCTATCTCTAATGATTGATACAAAGAACTCTTACTCAGATTGTCTCCTTCATCCCCCATCAACAAAAAATAAATATGGGCAAAAATCTCATCAACAGAAAACACATATTAACAGGGTTTCCAATTGGTGACCCTATCTTGCCTTTCGGTTGATAGTTGATCTTTTAAAATGATTAGTGTTATCATTGTCATTTTCCTTTTTTGTATGTTTATGTGGACGATATATTCACTGCGGCCTCTGAAAGTAACATTGAAGAGGTCCTTTGTGTCGTCAATAAGAAGGGATGTGAAACAGAATCTACTTTAGAAAAAGAAACTGAAAAAAAATTAACAAAAGTGAAAATTTTTTTAGATACAATTGTCGAGATACATGATCACAGAGTGTATGGTAAGCCCGTGGCGTCAAACCGGCATTTCCAGGCCTTCTTTTCCAGATTTTTATAATTCACACTACTTATATAGGTGATTTTAATATTTGACTACTTGTAAGTAGGGTAATTTTTAATAATTATTCATATTGTAACTATATGACTGATCTTTTATGTATTGTTACTTTCTGTTGTTATGTAGGCCCTGAAAAAGGAATTAAATATTTCATAATTATCGACATTTTAACTAATGTGACCTAAACCCATATCCCACATCCTCTATAGAAACCAAATTCAGAATTTATGTTTTTTGCTACAAATTGTAGAATTAATTAATTAATGCAATGACAAAGCTTCCTCCATTCTTCCCAGACTTAGTGGTCTTACCTTTTACATAAATTGTCCTCTCCAGCTTATAATTTTATTAATCAATTCGTTATTTAATGCTTTATTCACTTATTTAAGAAATCTACTTAGTTTATGCAACAATCAACTCCTGCATGACAAATTTTTTACTTTTTAGTTTTCAACAATTTCATCTTTCTATGAAGTAAACTAAAATATTATTAATAAAATCAATGTATTTATGTGTAAATCTATATGCCCTCATATTTTAAGCTATGCCTCTGTCTCTGTGAGATACGTGTGCTTCATTTATTAAATGATACAATTGGGATTTATTATAGGTTAACATTTAAAAATTGCTATAACTTCGAGATAGCTACACTTATTAGCCTATAATGTATTTTTTTTTTTTAAATTCAAAGAATTAAAATAAAAAATAAATGGTTATCTTTTTAAAAGGAGAGTTTGTTGACCGTAGATATTATTCTAAGATGATTTTAATTGGGGTTCGGTCATCTTATAGGTTAGGGTTATCTATTTAGTGCCGTATTCAATTGTGGGGGGGGGGGGATGAAGCTTTATAAGTTCAAAATAATCATTTTTATAAAACCTTTACAGTAAATTATACCTTATGAAATTTAAATATGAAAACAAATTTTTTTGTTGATAGAGTTAGAGTGCATAAGTGTTGTATAAAAATGCTGCTTAAGGGACTGTTAAAGATATAGTGTAAGTTTATATCTTGATAAAAATTTTGAAATATCTCGCCTCACGATTCTTACCTGCCACATTTAAATTTATATTCATATACTTCAAAAAATATTCACACTTTATTTAAAAGTTTTACAGATTTAATTAAAAAATTATTAATATTTTCACTCATGCCATATTCGGGAAAGAAAAAGCAGTTTAAATACTTTTAAGCTTAAATTGACCAATATTACCATTTGTTTTAAATTCATTTAAAATATTGTTTGAAAAATTTATTTTGGTTGGAATCTGATTAGTTTTGAATGTTTAACTAGCACTTCCCCCCATTCTTTCCTGCTGAACAGTCTAGAGCCAGCCTTAACCTTACCTTTTACTTTTGTTAGTTTGTGTGTAATATGTTAAGTAAAGATTATTTACTTAAAATCGAAATTGACTTGGTTGTTGTCTCCTTCATTGGAGGTTAGTGGCTACTAAAGCAAACTCTTCTCTATCTTCTGCTTTTATAGCCTCGAGTGTTAAGTCCGTTCCTTTTCTGATATTTCTCAGCCAAGAAAGTTTTTTCCTTCCTAAACCACGTTTTCCTCAGATTTTCTCTTTTTATGACAATTTGTGGAATTTTATATTTATTGTTTCTAAGAACATGAACTAGACATGGAGTTTTTCCTACCTTTATTTATAATATTAATGCCTATATTATCATACAACTTGCAACAGTATGATATGTTAAACTATGTATATTTTTATATATTATTTACTTTTAAATAATTTCATCTAGTGAGATACACTTTTTTTCTTCAAATATTTATTATTCTTTTTTAAGGATCTATGCAGCTGCAACAGGGTCTTCCTCGACAGAGTGCTCCACAAGGTTCATCGCAACAAGCTGGGCAAAGACAGGAAACACGCCAACATCAACAAGGCTTTCCTCAACAATTACCATCAAAACAAAAGCAAGGAGGTGGTCCTTTGCAAAGGCAGGGCCAATCACAGCAGCAGGGCCAAGAATTTCCCAGTCAGCCAACTCTACCGCAAAGAGTAAGTGGTCAAGAGCTGAACCAGAGGCAACAACGTGAAGGAATTACTCAACAACAGGCTCCACCTCAGTTACAAAGGTTAGAACGCTCAAGGAAATTACAATAATAGTATATCTTCTAAACCTTGTGTGTTTTTAATTGAAACATCCATATTCTCTAAATCATAGCAATGCATAAAAACCCCTAAGCAATACTATATATCAGATGCCTCTGATATGGTGCCTAGTTGTTAATATCTCTTGCTGCCATGATAAATTAAACATAAAATATCACTAATGTGTAGGGCTAGAGAATTTTCTAATGATAGCTTGCTAGCTTTTTGCTGAGAAGTCATGCAACTTGTCTGTTCCTATTAGTTATGCTATTTTCCTAAATTTGTGAATGTCATCCTGAAATTTTCTTCAACAAGGGGCAATTATATATAATGCATTATTGAAAACAAGGATTTTTTTAGAAATAAAAGTATATAAGGATAGACTATTCACTTAAATGGCATTTCTCTTTTCTTTAAATAGGAACATTTTAGGTATAATTAGAAGAAATCCTTATGTAATGTAATATGTTTTAGTTGAAAAACTTATTAATGGAAGGCAAATTACTAAAATAAATGAAAATAATTTTAACACAATTTTTTATTGCCCTAATAGTTTCTCATTTGACTGCTCTTCAAGAGCTTAAACAATTATACAAAATTCACTAAGATGAACCTTCCGCTATGAAAGCTACATCAAGAAGTTTTGGCATACCTTTCAAAATTATCCTTTTACAAATTTACAGAAAGATCCATTTTTGTAAAGTTTATAGCATAGTTTAATCTCCTGAAGAGATATCAAATTAGGTAGGAACTATTTGGGTAATTAAAATAGGGGTTAAAATTATTGTCGATAATTTTTTAGCCTTTCACTTTCTATATGTTCTATCAAGAAGTATATAATAAAAAAGTTATATTTTGAATAATTAATTGAATTTTTTTCTTTCTTTTTTTTTCGTTTTAAAGAAGTTCCATAGAACTAATTTCTTTACAGATACATTTTGAAAAGGAATTCGTTGTATATTTTTGATTGTTATTATTTTTTTTTTAAATCTATTTATGTAGTTAATTTTAAATTTCCAGGTCTGATGTAAAGCCTAAACAACCAATTGCTCCTCAAGGACAAGCGCAACCTACTGCAACCCCTCCCCAACAGCCTTCTAGTCGGTCTTCTCCTGGTCTGTAACTTTTTAAAGTAATTAAATGTAATGATCATTGTTATGATAATGCTTTTCTAATTTTGTTGATAGATTGTGTATCACTAAATATTGACTCCAACCGCTACAAATATGAATGAAAAATCATCTTTTTTTTAAATGATAATTCATTGGGTATTCATTTTTGAATTAGATAAAGTTAAGCCAGAGTTTAGGGACTGATAACTTAACTTATTATTATCATGATATAAACTTCCTTACATTTCCCAAATTTTCAAATAATTAATAATAACAATAATAATAATTGATATTTAGTTGACTGTTAGGAGATAAAAATAGTTAAGATGGAGAGTTTTTGACAGTGGGTATTATTAAAAGAGAATATGTTTAGAAAAGGAGAGTTTTTTGACCATAGATATTATTATTAGATGATTTTAGTTGGGATTCGGTCAAGGTAGATCCACAAAAAAAACAAATACAAATTTAAAAAAAGTGCCTATCATGAAGACGAGAAGGGACGTCCTGTCCCTAANGGTAGATCCAAAAAAAAAAAAAAGTGTATTTAAAAAGAGAAATTTTTTTTTTAAATTTGTATTTTTTTGGATTTACCTTGACTGAACCCCAACAAAAAAAAATCATCCAATAGTTGTATTATCCACTTCTTGATGACTAACAACTCAGCAAAATAAAACCTTCGCAACTCCTTTGACAGTTTGCTAAGAATGTTTATTTATTTTAATATTATTGTTTTTAATTTTATTTACTTTGCCGGAAATGTGGAGTTTTAATTGGGATTTCGAAAATTATATTTTTGATTCGATAATTTATTTTGTTTGTGGAAGGGATATGATATTTTGCAGCAATTTATAAGAAATTTGGGTAAGACTTTTTCTGTTCTACGTTTTAACAAAAAAAAAAAAAAATTAGTTGTTGGTTGTTGGAGGCTTATGTCAACCTTGACTAAGCTCCAACAAATTCTCTACTAAAAATTGTTAAGTTCGGTTAATTGGGTATTATTTTATGAATTGATGCCAACATTTCTGTCTGATTCTAAGCCATTAAGAAAGTGTAATTAAACACCAATTATAACTTTAATGAAGAAAACATAACTATATGATTATGAAATATAATATAAATATTGGAATAAAGAATATATACAATGTAATTATGCTCTGTTATATACATTTGTGTAGAGTGATAAAAAAGAAGAAAAGGCATTGAAATGTGTGGAGGTTAAATAAAGCTATACTTACTAACTAAAATTAGAAATAAGTACCTAGTGATGTACAGAGGGGAGATAGTAGTCTTGTTACATGTGATGTGGGACCTCAGATGAACTCGTCCGTTACACAGGACGAGTTCATCTCAGTTCGTCCCAGCCCAGGGGCTGGGTGAATTAAGCAGATATCCCATGTTTCATTAAAGATGGATACAAATGAGAGTAAATCATAAAATATAGTTTAAAAACCTTAAAGAACAATAATTGCAAAGATATGGTCACTGAAGTTTGCTCTAGACAAACTGGGAAGGAAGAGAGCGATATTCATAACCCATCATAGTAAATTTCCTCCTAAACAAGCATTTTTGTAATACTGATGTAGAACATAACTGTTAAACATTATATTTTACAACTATGAAATTCTTTAAACTTTTTTTTTTTTTTAACTTTACAAGTAAAAAGAACACATCCAATGCAGAGATTCTTCAGTACACTCATATCTAATTATAGTTAGTAATTATTCTGTATTTAGACTTCTCTCTGCATTTCAATACTTCATTTTTTTTCTCTTCACAGGTATCTAGATGATGTTATTTAATTGTACTGTATTCATATTTTTTATATTTTTATTATTATTATTGTTATATTTTCTAGCCTTATAGTCATATTTCCCTTTTATAGTTTTACTTGTTATTTGATTTCAGCCATAATGATGACTTACAACATATGCTAAAAATTTACATTAAAAAATATAATAATTAATTTAGTCATATTTATTTTTATACCTGGGTCAAAACCCTGACCAATGATCATTTTTTATAATAATAATAATAGATTTACATAATATTTAATAATTTTCTGTTATAATCAATTTTTTTATTTATTGCTTTCTTTCATAGTACTTCTTTTTTTACAGACAGCCTGAGTGAAGATATGAAATCTATGTCAACTGGAACATTGGGATTGACCATTCCTAAAAGACACGATAGAACCCAAGTAGCTAAGAAAGGTCGTAAAATTTATGTTGAAACTAACCATTTGGCTCTTAACATTAAAAACTCAAGAATGCAAGTTGTGCATTATGATGTTAGTGTTGAACCAGAAAAGCCATTCAGATTTTACAGGTACAGCATTTTTTTTTAAATATTATTTATTTTATAAATTTTATAAAAGATTACTAAGCAGATTATCATTCAGATTATGTTTCTAACAGGGTAAGTTATAACTTGAGTTTTACTTTTGTCACTTGGTGTATAAGTTTATTTTCTTTAGGTCACCCTAAAAATAGCAGTCCAGACTAGATAGAATGATTGGACTGTTTCAGTGGGTTCATATACTAACTTTACTTGATCTATGCTCACAAAGACAACATCAATGCTTGTAAAATGGTCTTTATTATTTTTTTTTTAAATATATGATTTAGTAGAATTAAAACTGTGAATGTGGATAATTAATGGTTGATCTGTTATAAAAAGAAATACTGATTAGTAAAACAATCTGGCATAATAAAATACAAATTAACATAAATAATAAAATGGGTGTATATCTAATCTGTAGTTATATTCGTGCACATTTTTATAACCTTGTCATTTCTTGTCTAATACTTTTAATTTCATCAGTTTCCACTTGCCATTGCATAACCACTTGCACACCTTTCGTAAATTGTTTGCCACGATTTGACCCTGGGGTTTTGATTTAATCAACCATCCTCCTTACAGCCTTATCTAGCCTCCAGTGACCTTTCTTGTTCTCGAATCTCAAATCCAAGGAGGCTATTGATGTTCATTTGGTTCTAAAGAAGAAAATTATTATTTGTGGGTTTTAGAAAAATTAATAAACCCCGTAGATCAAAAAATAATACATGTTTTGCGCTTTATTTTCACTCTCAGGCTTTTTTGGGCCAGGCTGAGAACTTTTTGACCTCCTCTCATGTGTGTGTGTTTGCATGTTTATATATTAAATTTTATTGATACTATTAATAATTATGTGAATGGTGTGTTGAGAGGCAAGTTTCAACTGAAGCAGGGTTGGAGTTATATATTGTATCTTTCAAATTGGTTTTCTTTAATTTCTTGAAAATGGGTTAGTGAATATTTTTACTTTCCTGTGATTGTGCTCCTTGTATTAAAAAATAAAATAAAGTTATTTTCACTAAAAGAAGCTGTTAGGGGTTCTTTTTTCCTTTTCTCTTTCATACCAACTAGACCTAAATATTTTCCAGCAAGTAGCAGACCTTTTGAAGAGTCCTCCTGCTGATGCATATAACTCATTAAAGGCATGTCTACATGCTTACAAATCAGAGAATAGTTGTATTATGTACAAATGGAGTTTTTTGACCTTGAGTATTATTATTAGTTGATTTTTTTGTTGGGGTTCGGTCAAGGTAGATCCAAAAAAAAAAAAAAGTGTATTTAAAAAGAGAAATTTTTTTTTTAAATTTGTATTTTTTTGGATTTACCTTGACTGAACCCCAACAAAAAAAAATCATCCAATAGTTGTATTATCCACTTCTTGATGACTAACAACTCAGCAAAATAAAACCTTCGCAACTCCTTTGACAGTTTGCTAAGAAAGCTTCAGAGAAGATTTGAAGGTGCTATTAGATCTCTACAGATTAATATACAAGCCTTTTTTTTTCTATAATGAAAGATGCTTCAATTGACAAACTGTTGACAATAAAAGACAAAATTTATTGAGGTAAGTGCCATCACACATCAGTCCCTGGATTGCAAATCCATCCTGGAAGCCCAAATAGTATAGTATAAAAGTATAGTATAGTACCAAATCTCAGGACCAAAGTGCCAATGCATAGGTTATATTTTCATCTCCACAGATTCAGAGCAAGCTGTAAGAAGTTCAAGAACTGTTCATGAACAAATAAAGCCTTCGGAATCCTTAGATGGCGGCAACCACGATTACTGCTAATATACAATTTACTGATAATACAATCAATTTCGCTTATTTTTTATCATAAAGAAATCTTGCCTATCATTCCTGGTTGATACTGGTGCTGCTAAATCTATCCTTCTGTAACCAAGGATGAAAGATGAGAACTCAAAATGTCTGCTTGTAGACAGCAAATCTATCACAAATTCATATGTGTGGGATGAAAATAATCAATTTGGTCTTCAAAGTGTAGAGGATTTTCTCCTAGAGATTTCTTCATGGCTGATGTTCCTAAAACAATTATAGAGGCAGAATCTCTGTGGTTTTGGGCTACTGGTAGATCTGAAGCGATGCTGGCTAATCAATCAGGTATCTAGCATGTCTTCATAGGCCCAACTTTTACGAGTCACCATGCTCTCAATTTGAGCTGTCCTTGTGCACATATCCTCAAAGAGTTCCCCAGAATCTACTGTCCTGAACATCTCGCAGCTGTTCAACATCTCATATTCCACTATATAGAGATAATAAGTCATTCTGTAACATCTAAGGCTCAGCGACTCTCACTTGAGTAGGACATGGTAGCCAAGGAAGAATTCAATCAAGGAAGGCATCGTTCTACCGTTAAGTTTTCTTGGATCTCACCCTTTCATATGATACCAAAGAATGGGACCCTGCCTTTCTACAGTGATTATCATTACTTAAATGATCAAACTACTATGACACAATGGTACCAAATATAACAGACTTCAGCCAAAATTTTCACAGTAAAGAGACATTCTCATGCTTGGTCCTTCAGTATGCCAATTTTTAGATTCCAATATCTGATATTTCAGGCTCTTCACACCACCACCCGGCTCAGAAGGAAGGAGTCATCAACACTCTACTCAACAGAGCGGAGATACTCACAGAACCAGCCCAACTGCCGAAAGAAAGAAGTCACTTGAAGACCGCCTTCAAGAATGGCTACGACCTCAACACTGTAGACAAGATCCAGAGAAAGAGAAATGGGCAGCTCAACAAGGAAGAGCGAGAAGCCGAAGAATTCCGAGGATAAGTGACCATCCCCTACATCAAAGGGACAACAGAGAAGATCGCCCGAATACTCAAAAATCACAAGATAAGAACAACGTTCAGCACGGACAGAAAAATAACAGACATCCTTCCGAAACCTAAGGATAAACTTGGACTTCGGACTCCAGGAATATACATGATTTCCTGCTCCTGCGGAACTTCTTACATCGGGGAAACCGGAAGGACGATCGACACACGCATCAAAGAACACATCACAGATGCCAAACATGGACGCACGGAGAGGTCAGCTCTAGCAGAACACTTCGCCAACACCAGCCACCACATCAAATTCGAAGAAGCTTCAATACTGGCCCGGGAAAGCAACTACTATCGACGGACCATCAGAGAAGCCATCGAAATAACCAAGAATCCAAAAAATATCAACAGGGAAGACGGATACAGACTCAGCAAGAACTGGAAACCAGCGCTAATCGACAAGAGGATCCAACCAATCAGTGACCAGCTACCTGACTGGTCCAAAGATCGGCCGCCAGAACACAGTATCAACCAATGGGAAGACAGGCTTCGCCCAAGGACCGGACCGCGCTGGGATTATACACCACCTGGTGTATAAAACATGGTATTTATATACCACCTGGATTTAAAAACAGCTCTCATTCTCTATTCAGCCCTGAAGAAGCCATCACATGATGTGCGAAAGCTCGGCAACTATCAACAACTTGACACGGTTCAACCCAATGGAGGCCATTATTAAAATATATTATTTTAATAAATAGTTATTATAATTTGTGAGTTATAATGTTTATAAGGAATAATATAAGCTATTATTTGAAAATTGTAGTTCACATTAGTATAAGTTAAGGCAACTGCCCTATATCCGTGAAAAACAACTTATGCTTCTTGAAAGATGGGAAGATTGAGTTTCACTAAAATTAGAAGAATCTGCATGGTACATCATTCATGGCCTATAACCTTCTCCTTCTTTTTTCTCTTATTCTCCTTAGAGAAGGCCATTGAGAGTATGTTCTCACCCCATTTCTTTCTATCACAAGTCTCTCCATTCAATGTTATTGAAGGACCTATGTTCTGAGAAATTGTATTCAAAAAAATATATTTTTATTTTAAAAAATTTTAATTTTATTTATTTATGATATTTGTTCTGGTGTTGTTTTAATTTTGTTATGTTTCATATGCTTTCATCCATTTATGTGTTATATTTCAGACCTGCTCTTGATGAAGTTCAAAAAAGATGCTATCCCGATAGATTTCCTGCATTTGATGGAAAAAAGAATTTATATGCTTATCCAGAGTTGCCTTTTACCAAAAAGGTGTGGTTTAATTTATTTTAATATAATTTTACTTACTACAAATAAATTTTATTATTTATAAACATAAAATTCATTTTTGTAACAATTAAATATGAACAAGAAAGAGGAAAAAATATATTTATAAAATTAAACCTGCCAGTACCATACTACAATCACTAACTGCAAAATAGTTTATACCTCCAAAATACACAAATTATGAACCCTATTTCATCCCGTAGTCTCCTGTAAAATTTTCTTATATGAATAACTTCCCTATACATTGATAGATTTTTTTTTACTTAATAAAATATAAACCTGACAACACATTGTCATATAGATCATCCTTATATTTATTTTGCAACCCATACATATTCTTTCTTTTTTTGTGTGTGTGGAGAAATTTTTGGCTTTGTTCCAAATAATAGTATAATCCCTCTACTATTCACTGTTCTTATCAACCAAAAATCTATGAGACTGGCTAGTCTCAATACCTGCATACACAAAACCTCCAGACTCCCACATAGACACTCACACACTTCCTAAGAACAAACAATGAACAAATAAAGCCTTCGGAATCCTTAGATGGCGGCAACCACGATTACTGCTAATATACAATTTACTGATAATACAATCAATTTCGCTTATTTTTTATCATAAAGAAATCTTGCCTATCATTCCTGGTTGATACTGGTGCTGCTAAATCTATCCTTNTAATCTTGTCTATAATATCATTTTTTATTAATTTGTTTACGCTTTATGGTAGATTTTATTTATTTATTTAATAAGTAAAAAAATGTGCTTTTTCCTTTTTGTATTCGTTATAATTCTCCATGATCAAATATTTCCAGTTATTCCATGTTGCATTGATACCAACACTCCTTCATAATATATCTTTATTTGTGAATCCAGAATGAATTGTTCTCATGACACATTTAAAATAAATTTTAAAAAATCAATATTTTTTCCATACTTTCTTACCTACTCCATACAAAAATGATAACTCACTGTATTTAATTAGTTGTGTGTGTATGTTAACACTCTGCAGGTCACAGATTTTATTTTTTCTTTGTGTCATGTTATCTTTAATGGAACAAAATTGGATCACTAAAAAATAGGGGTTTGCTTGAAAAGTCAAGTCTGTTTACTTAAAAACAGCTTTTTTGATGTTGCTGCCAGTTATTTAATTTAGTGAATTTCACCTCAGTGCAGATTTGCTTATTGATAAAAGAATAAATTTTGTGTTACATGAAGAAATTAAACAGAATACGAATTTACCTGAACCCTAAACTTTAATTTAACAGTTAGAAGCCAATGATTTTCCGTCTTTTTAAACGAAAAAAGAATGATGAAGTTAGTTATTGTGAAAAATATGGTGATTACGAGAGAGAGAGAGAGAGAGAGTTTACTTCAAATTGTAAATTAAAAAAACTTTATTTTTTTTTTAAAGAGCTGCCATAATTAAGGAGGGCTTTAATTTAATTTAATTAAGGGGGCTTTCTGTACCCTAAATTTGAATTTAACTCTCCAGGGACCATAAAAAAAAATTTATTTAGTGCAATTAACTAATATCATTTAAATTTAAAACTCAAAAACTGTCACGTTATTAAGTTAAATGGGCAAAATTGACTGGCAGTTTACCTCCAACCTACAGTTCAATTAAAACTTGCATGTAGCTTATACTCCCTGAAATATTCAAATTATCAAAATGAACTCATCAGCTTAAATTTTAATAATTGATTTGAATTGTTATTCGTGGATTGGAAACATCTGTAGTAGGGGTTTATCTGTACCTCTTTATTCCAACAGAACTCATTATTGGATATAATTGTTATTTAAGCAAGGGAATTAGAAAAGTATCGTTATAATAACAATTGTATTGTGTTTTCTGTGAAACTGTAAAATTATATTATGAGTTGTGTTAAATCTTAAAAAGTCTGTCATGCAGGAGCTGTGCAAACCAGGTGAATTTCACCTGGTTACAAATCATAGTTTATGAATATTTGTATTATATCTTTACATTTCATATAATCCCCTACACTCATAGAATGCAAATGTTCTATGAATATAAGTTCAGATACATTGCTCTAAACTAATTATTATACCTGCTACAGTGAAAATAATGTATTTTTCCCATTTGACATTACAGGTGATTCTCATTCGTATGATTTTTTTCTATAATGTTTAAGTTTACATTTTAATGATATGCAGAATTGTATTAGAAAAACCAACTAATTGTAAGTAGAGAATTTGTTGAGGTTTGGTAAAAGTTGATGGAGAAAAAAAATAGGATTTAAAAAAAAAATTATTTTTTATTCTCTGCCCATGTTTTGGCTTACATTGCTAGTCAACTTTAGGGCTATTGAAATATAAGGTCTTATAGTTCTTTTAATCATATAGCAAACTATCTTTCATATTTAATCACACTGTAAGCTATTCTTTTACTCATATAGTTCTTTTAACTATATTATTTTCATTATTATTACATAAAATTGATGCAACTAAAAGTAATGTGCTGTGGAAAAATAATAACAAATGTGTTATTATTTTTTTTTTAATTCACCACACCCAAGTAGTGCAGTTTTTATTTGTTCCACAACAAAAATATTAAACTTGTGACTGACATCCTTCTCTCTAATAGTTTCCCTACGCACATCATTAAAAACTTGTTTATTTAATGTTGATATTTCCACTTCCCAAACCAAGCCCCCTCTCAAAATAATTACTTTACCTTTGGATTTTGGGGTGCCCAATGTATGTTGTGGAGCAAATAAAAACTGCCATCTCAAAATACGTCATTCATGAAGGACACACATTTGATTTGATGACATTACCATTATTTCCACTAAACTCCCTATTGCCTTCATGATCGGTAGGTGTACTGAATTTTCTACACACTTGCTATTATTTTCCACAGCATTTATATCACATTACTTTTAGTTGTGTCATTTTATGTAATAATAATGTAAATCATATAGTTGTTTTTTTCTTATGACATTGTATTTCAACAGACCTGAAGATAGCTTACAATGTAAGCCGAAACATCAGCAGATAATAAAAAATATATTTCTTTTTAAATTGTATGATTTTTGGATCAACCTAGATTGAACCCCAATTAATTCTCTACTAATAATCTTTTCGGTCAAAAACTGTCCATTACAACTTCTTGCTCTTAGTCTTAAAGTTAAAATTTATGGTTCAGATATATTCCCACTTCAAATTCTTCAATTTGGCTGGTTGTGTGTGTGACTTAAAATATATATTTTATCATTAAACAAATCTGTATGTCATTACTCCAAGCTAAATATTACATCCACTACATCAGAAAATTTTTTTTTATGCACATGTGATTTCTAATATTCCCCACTCCTATTTGTCTCCAAGAATCAATTACTTCTTTTACATTTAAATGATATACCAAATATAAATAGTTGAAACAATTGAGGCTTGTAGGTCACAAAATTAAAAATTTATGATCCCTGTAAATACTCACTCCTATTTGCTCAATTTTTCTGCATAACTTCCAAAACATGTCTTTTAACAATTAACAAACTTGAGTTCATTTACATTATGTTAATTATGCCCGCTACACTCACAAAAAAAAAGGCCACTCCTATTAGCCTAATTTTGTAATAATATACTCCTAAACACACACACACACACACAGTGATTTAAATAGCTTGTAAATTTAAATTTTTGTTTGGAGGTGAATGGATGAATGTCATGAATATCTTGTTCCAAATATTAATATGATAGATATGTTAATTTTATCTATTTGATGTATTGTAACTTTAATGTAGAACGTGTTCAGATAAATGAATAAATTATTATATTAACATGCAAGTGTTTATGGTTGAAGAACATTCAGTATGAAAACTAATTTTTTTTATTTCATGAGAAAACTTTATTATATATTTAAACACAGTCGTGTATTGTACGCCTTCGAGAGAGGATCTACTGCGAGCTCTGCCGGATTAGTACAGATAAGCGACTTAGTTCTAGTTCATTTACTAGCTATAAGATTTTATTTTTAACTCATTTTTCTTTTAGTTATAGTATTTTACTTTATTTTAATTTTTTCTGAAGTCTACGTTTTAAAACACGGGGAGCGATGGAAAGTTCCCCAAGTCCGAAGCAACGTAAAAAATTGAAACATATTTTTCTACATGAAGAACCGCGTTTCAATTACCCAAACCAAACAATAAAGTTTGTCTCAATACGAAAAGAAGGGGATGGTAATCTGTCAAATGTCTCCCCCTTTTTAATTGAAAAAGCTGTAGTGGGAATAGCAGGTAAGGTTGAAACAATTAAAAAAAACTAAGAGATGGCTCCCTTTTGGTACAAGTATACAATGATGGGCAGGCACAAAAACTTTTGAAAATTAAGAGCCTTTTTGACCAAGTACCTGTAATCGCTGTACCTCAAGAAAAGTTTAACAATAGTAAGGGGATAATTCGTCATTACAATATAATGTGTAGTACGCCGGTTGAAATTTTAGCAAATTAAAAATCTCAGAGTGTAATTGATGTAAAACAAATAATAAGAAGAAATGATAACCAGCCAACTCCCTCATATATAATCACATTTTCCACTCCTACTCCGCCGACTGAAATAAAAGCAGGTTATTTATATTTACCTGTTAGAAAGTTTATCCCCTCCCCTCTTAAAACTATTCCTTATTAGAAGTTGGTTACCTCACTAGTCAACTTACGTGATTTATGTTAATAACACTGGGGGAACAATTTGAAACTAAAGTTCTGTTGATTTAGATTTTTTAGCTGTTTTCTATAGAATTTGGCAGCATCGTTTCAAAACTGTTTTTAGTTTTTTTCTATCACGTCACATTCGGTTTCTATGTGAGTAGAGGGCATGCTCATCTAGACCTGCTTGTTTAGTTACGTCTGTTATATTGTGGTGAAACGTTGTTTGTCGGTAAGCAGTATTTAGTATTTCGTTACAAAAGTGTACAGAACTACATAGTATGTTTGAACTGAAACGTTTCCTTAAGGCTATCTCTGCTCCTACTCATCGAAAGTGCGAAAACAGCCCTGTTTCGTTTTGTTATATATGTGGCAGTTTTACCATTCCCAGTCAAAGGACAAACATCAGTACATTTGTCAGACAAGCATATTTTGCCTATTTTAAAGTGAAACTTGGTGATCATGGGCACCTCATAAAGTGTGTAAACAGTGTGTTGAGGGTTTACGGATGTGGACCAAGGGAACACGTGCTAAGCTTCCATTTGGTATACCTATGATTTGGCGCGAGCCCAAAGATAATTCAAGTGATTGTTATTTTTGTATAGTGAAAACATCGAGATATAACAAGAAAAACAAATGTAAAATAGAGTATCCTAGTTTACTGTCAGCTATACGCCCAGTACCGCATTCTGCCGAAGTCCCCTTGCCAGTTTTCAATGAATTTCCCTCTTTGGAAGAAGGGGAATACGGATATGGTGGTGATAAAAGCTGCTCCAATGATGAAGATTTCGACATTGAAGATGACTCCGTACTTATGGGATCGAACAATAAGAGCTAATGATATGGTACGAGATTTGGGATTATCCAATAAAGCTTCAGAGCTCTTAGCATCGCGACTCAATGAGAAAAAATTACTTGAAAAGAGAGCTAAAGCATCCTATTTTCGAACACGCGAAAGGGCATTTCTACAATACTTTCTACGTGATGGTGGATTTGTGTTTTGCCATAATGTAAATGGTTTAATAGAAGAATTGGGAATTTCAAACTATAACACAACTGACTTGGCGACTGTTTATAGATAGCTCAAAGCACAGCTTGAAGTGTGTTCTCCTTCACAATGGAAATGTATTTGGTTCAGTTCCAGTTGGCCATTCAGTTTTTTGTGTGAAGAATAAAGAAAGGTAGGATCGGGTTTAGGGGCGATCAACACTTATCGAATAAAGAAAGTCATTGATCTGTTGCAATATAACATGCACCAATGTCATTTGTCAAATGGTCAGCTTCCTACTTGGTCAACAACATGGATACACAAAGTATCCCTGCTTTTTGTGTAAGTGGGACAGCAGAGCTCATGCGCAACATTGGGTGCAGTTGAATTGGCCGCTAAGACCAGACCTGAGACCAGGTAATCCAAACATCGTGCATCAGCCACTTGTTGACAGAAACAACATTATATTTCCACCTCTGCATATAAAATTGGATCTCATGAAGCAATTTGTTAAAGCTTTGTCAACTGACAGAGACTGTTTCAAGTATCTCTTGTCGAAATTTCCTAGCCTGTCATTTAAAAAGATAAAGGCCGGTGTTTTTGATGGTCCACAGTTTCGACAGCTTCTTGCAGACGAACATTTCGTGATTACAATGTCAGAAATAGAAAAGAATGCTTGGTTGGCATTCAAAAACATTGTTAAAGACTTTCTTGGAAATACACGAGCATTGAATTACTCCTAAATTGTCCAGCAACTCTTGGAAAGCTTCCAAAAGCTAGGTTGCAACATGAGCATTAAATTGCATTTTTTACACAGCCACCTGGCTAATTTCCCGGACAATCTTGGTGCAGTGAGTGATGAGCAGGGTGAGTATTTCCATCAAGATTTGAGGGTCATGGAAGCAAGGAATCAAGGTAGATGGGACATTCATATTGCTGAGTATTGTTGGAGCATCAAGCGTGAATGTTCACAAACTAAACACTCCAGAAAAAGGTACAAAAGCAAATTTTTAAGTATTGTTCATTAATTAAACAATTTTATGTGTATGAACTCGATTTAACTTACATTAAATGTTTTGTATATTTGGTACATTTTTACTTTGTTTTTTTAAATGCATGATTTTTATGATTTCAGAGGATATCCTGTAGTTTAAAAAGTTGACGTGATAGACATAAATCTGAGGTTATTCTCAGATTGACGTCAAGAATTAGTGAAAAAAAAAGATTCAAATCTAACTCAACAAAAAATGTGTTCCCTAGTATAATCTATGACACAATCCATTTATCAAATTTTAGCTAATGGTATTTCGGAAAAAAAATTTACAGTTTTTTGCTTATAAACTATCATT
Source organism: Oncopeltus fasciatus (assembly GCA_000696205.2). Taxonomy (NCBI): domain Eukaryota; kingdom Metazoa; phylum Arthropoda; class Insecta; order Hemiptera; family Lygaeidae; genus Oncopeltus; species Oncopeltus fasciatus. Next base: position 965,823 of record KZ806890.1, read on the forward strand.
TGGTTAGTTATTCAATTATTGTTGTTGAGAAATAAATTAAAGAATTTTAGTGACTGCCAACCTAACAGTATTTTAATAATCACAACTTAACAACAACCTAATGCCTTTTTTTTTAAAGTCCTTTATTGTGTGTCATAAAACATATGACTTAACCTAAACAGTTAGTTTATTATTGTTCTTCTTAAAAACATATGATTTAACCTATACAGTTAGTTTGTTATCGTTCCTCGAATTGTAAAATGTTATTTCAACTGGGCTTGTATTAAAGTCAAATAAAGCCTTAATTCAGAAGTTTTTTTTGTTTTTTTTATTAAAGGCATGGCAACCACTGAGGTCATTATTGCCTCAATTACTATTGTCTATCATCGTTGTAGACTATTTAATGTTATGTAAGAAAGATATTTTTTTTTTTTTCTAAATTTTATAATTCATTTTATTATACAGTTATAATATTGATACAAAAAAAAAACATTATTAGGACAAGAGCTCTTTTAAATTTTAATCTTTTTTTTTTTTTTTTTTATTATTATTCTACTGTAAATACTTTTAATC
>KZ806890.1:967631-987080 GCA_000696205.2 Oncopeltus fasciatus
AATCTAATTTTTTTTTTTTTTATTTAGATTCTGTCTATTCCAACATTTTGTTAATTTCAGTCTCTCAACCATAATGGTAACAGTTTGTTTATCAACATACCATGAAAACTCAAGGATTTTTTTATTTTTATTTTAATAGTTTTTAATTTCATTATCAAAGATTCATGTGTAATTTTTTTTTTTTTTTTTTGTATTTAATTTTTGTATTTAATTTTTATAATTTTTTAAAGGATTTTACATTCTTTATAAAAATGTGATGAAAGCTTTAAAAGAAAAACTCTTCAAGAATCCATGTGTTATAAGGCTACTCATTTCTTGATAGGATCATATGATTAATGTTTAATCATTAATAGAGTTATGAACAAAACAAATTATTACTGTTATTAATTTTAGCATTGCACTATTTTATAGTGTTACAAATAAATATCAGCCTTTTTTTAATTGTGATTTTGAGAAACTTATTTTATTTTAGTAATTGCATCTTAATGAAAGGAAACAATTAAACAAGGTTCTTCAACCTTATTTTATTATTATTTTTTAAAATACTGAATCTGATATTTAAACAGTTAAGGATAAATTTGTCCTGTCTAAAAGGTAAGAAAAGTCATGTTTACAAAAAGCAGAGCAGTGCCACAAGTGCGAAAAAGAAAAAATGGCTAAAAACTGAAAAGAGCTCAATTTCTTCAAATGCTCAGCTGATCTTTCATTCAGAGCATCAGAGGCAATGCACTCCTTCAACACCATCAAATCGTTTCACAGTTTTGAATTATCCATTTCCAATTCCTGGATAATTAATGGATTTGTATCATTTTGAGGAACAAAAACAGAATTCTTTGATGATTCAAGTTTCATTCGTAATCGATAATTTTCAACTTCTAGCTCTCTCAGCTTCTGTTGATATTTTAGAACCAGGCCAAGATCCATATGATAATCAGGAGTGGGTGTTTCATCTCTCATTGAACTTCCAACAGATCTGACAGATGCATAGCCAACGCCTTCATCCTTAGCGGAAATAGTGCTGACATCAGAAGAGGAGCGCTTATGATGTTTTGTTTCCAGTGAAATCCTATATTTGGAGAATGTCCCCACACTGTCATCAAAAACAGCAGCATACTTCTTTAAAATTTCATGAATTTCGGAGGGGCCTTAGTAAACAAATCAGCAGAATTGCTGGACATATGCAGGATTGGTGAACAGTTGAGCGCTTTCAAGCCTTGACGACCCAACAGGGGAGGCCCACCTTGTTTCACTATATAAAAGACTAAAGTATGACGTTTACCATTTTCATCATTCACCAGAGTAGAGAACTTGCCTAAAGGAATTATAGGGTTACCTACATAGTCTGTCTAATGTAAGTCATTCTCAGAGAGATTGATATGACGAAAGTGTTTTTGATAGAAAGATTCACTAATAACATTATAATAGGATCCAGTATCAATCTGATAAGGTAGTCTTTGGTTATTAACCTCTAGGGTCACTGTATACGGGGATGGAGCGTTTTTGGGTGCATTAATGTTAGAGGATTTAGCCTTCCTTTTATTAGGACAAACCGTTGCTAAATGACCTTTGACCGAACAATTGTTACAGGAATATTCGCGAAATCGACATCTGTCAGAAGTATGATTTCTACGACCACAATGAGCACAGGGCTTTTCATGGAGCTTTGGTTGGGGAGCACTAAGTTTAGATATTTTTTTTTAGTCGTGTACCTTTATGAAGAAAAACACCTGCTTCAAGGTTGACTGGCATACTGACACGATGTTTTCGTTCCTCGACCGCCGCTTCTTTCTTGAGGCTAGATCAACAACAGCCTTCAATGTCAATGTTGAAAGCGAAGCGTCTTCTTCAAATAATCTATCTTGTACAGGACCCTCCCCGTAACCGGATACAAATTTATCCCTAAGAAGGACTGATATTTCATCCCCAAACTTACTTAAACTTATTTTTAAGCCGGGCTGCCCATTCGCGCGCAGTTTCGTCTGGACGTTTAGTGGCGCAATAAAATAGATGTCTTTGACTGAAGTACGATGTAGAAGGAGCATAATGTTCTTGTAGAAGCTTTATCAGCGTAACATATTTTACATCGTCTAATTTATCAGGCATACATAAACTCTCGAGCAGCTTCACTGACGAGTCCGAAATAACTGTGAGATGCGTAGCTTTTTGTTTCTCCTCATCTTTGATGTCTTCTCTAATAAAATAGTTTTTCAATTTTGTATGAAAAACATTAAAATCACCCGTTTCGTCGAAGAAAATGCCTTGTAGTTGAGACATAATGGTGTCGGAGTTCACGCGGGATTACGATAACACAACCACTTTACACAACTTATCACTTTGCACACACAGGTTCATAAACTCGTCGCCAAGTTGTTAGTTCCTGAGCTAACCATAAAGTCGGGAACAATACTAATGATCAGTATGGATCAATAGGAGAAACATAAGACGCTAGTTTGAGCACACTCTTTATTGAATCATAGTAATGCCTGGCTAGGTTACATGAAGGTTATAATAATGTTCCAAGGAGGAAGTCACAACACTATATACTTAATACAAAGGGAGGATTCAAAATTATTATAATACATTAGGAAAAGGAGATATTATTCTCCTTGCACCTAAAGTAGTGCAGTTGTTCCTACCTAACCCAATTAAAATTTCTTTTTTTTTACTCACAGATGATTGTGTGTGTAACCTTTTTTTTTTTCTTTTCTTTTTAATCTGCACTTTTTTCCTGAAGATTAATTAATCAAGGTTTTTTCTTTTAATCATTTAATGGAATTCCTAAATTTCTCGATTAATTTAGATTCACAGTTCCACTACCATATATGGTACCGTGTTATGACCACTTCTTATAAATGATAGTTTTGTATAAATTATAATGTATTATAATTATAAATTTTGATATCCGTATAAAATTTTAATATCGAGTTTTAAATGTTGCCTTTCAGCAATGCTTTCAACACCTATCTTTATACTGTATACCTTTGCCTGAAAGACACGATATAAACCAAAAAAGTATACTTATTATCTTTATCCTTGGTCTAAGAATGTTTTCTATCACGGTCTGCCTTGGGACCATAGATATAGAGACTAAATAATCTGTGTTAAAATATAAATTCCTTTGTATAACAGCTTTTGTGACTTTTATGTTGTGGGTTCTGTTAAAAATCAAAACTTCTGCCAAGTTTTGGTTGGTGGCATTTTGGAAAAAAATTAGAATGCATCTTTAATGTAGCAGAATATATAATGCTAGCTATCATGTGAGTGCATGCAAAGGCACATGCATAAATTATTTTTAATGATGTAATTGATTGATAAAATATTTTATTGTTTTTTTTTTTTCAAATTACAGATTTGTTACAGTTGGCCGCTCTTTTTTTACTAAACCTCCTGGTCAGGTTATTTCTTTAGGAGATGGACTTGATCTCTGGTATGGTTTTTTCCAATCGGCTATTATTGGCTGGAAACCTTATTTAAACATTGATGTGATATGCAGAATTGTATTAGAAAAACCAACTAATTGTAAGTAGAGAATTTGTTGAGGTTTGGTAAAAGTTGATGGAGAAAAAAAATAGGATTTAAAAAAAAAATTATTTTTTATTCTCTGCCCATGNTTTGTGTTATTGCTCTTTTTTTTGTATCATAATTTTTGACTTAAGTTTTCTTTATTATACCATGATTTTTTGGCTTTTCTTTGGTTTACTTCCAATATATCTTTATTATTTATTTATTAATATTTTTGACATGAAAAGTTTCACTTATATTAATGTAAAAAAAAGTAGTGTGTATATATATATATACACACACACACACACACACACACACATACATACATACATACATACATACAAACTAAACCATGTTCAGCAGTATTCCACACACAAAATTGCTTTTTAAAATTCTAGTGGAAGTTTTAATAATACAAAGAGTAAGAATAACAGTAATTTATATCTGAAAAATTAAAAAAATCAATTAATATATAGTAATAGAAAAATTATCAAAAATGAAAACAGAAATTTTTTTTAAAAATTTAATCTAATGAATGTCATATTTCTTCTACTACTTTTTATGAATTAGATTTTCAATGACTATAATTTATGACATCAATTTTAATTCGTTAATTATTTCTAAATAATAGGGTGAGGGTCATAAGGTTAATTGCCAACTCAGCTATCTTATATATTTTGCTCATATTTCAAGTTACGACTAACTTTTGAAATTGAAAAATCTTTGTTAAGTGTTATGAAGAAAAAAACAGAATAGAAGTTATTAGACAGAATAGATGCAAAATAAAATTTTATGTTATTGATATTCTGCAACATTTTACAAAAAAACACGCAATTAGAATGATAATTTTATATGGACTAGATTGGTCCTCTCCCCCTACCTCTCCTCTCTTGATTGACCTAATTCCATCATCAGGTCTTCAGCTTCTCTGTTTTGCCTGTTAGGAATATTACAAAGGAATCTAGCTATTGAGGTTGTTCTCAAGGTTTATTTTTTGAATGAATGAATATTTTCTTTGCTTATGTAACTTAACACCAAAACAAATTTTCACTAAAATATACTTATCTCGGTATATTATTCAAAATAATAATAGGGTTTCACAGTCTTCTGGAATATTCTTAAATATTTCTTCCGGGTTTGAGCTTGTAGGAAAGTTTCTTTTTGCCAAGTTTTCGCACATCATATTATGGTTTCATCTGGGCTGAAAGTAGAATGAGAGTGACTCCAAGTCCAGGGGGTTTTTATACCTGCCTTCCCATTGGCTAGGCATATAGTAGATCTGTTGATTTTCCTGGCTGATAATGCTGGTGTCCAATTTTGACTTAAAATTTATCCTTCTTCCCTATTAACATTATTTAGATTTTTTATGATTTCTATGGCTTCGCTGATTGTTATGTGGTAGTAATTATTCTCTTTAGCTAAGATGGTGGCGTACTAAAAATGTACTAGGTGGGTGTCGCCTATAAAATGATCCGCTAATGCCGGCTTCCCTGTGCATCTATGCTTTATGTCCAAAATTCGACCTGAAGTTGCTCTCGTTCTACTTTCAGCCCTGAAGAAGCCATCACATGATGTGTGAAAGCTAGGTAAGAAAAACTTTACTACTTTGTCAAGCCCAGAAGAAATATTAATGAATAAATAATAGTTGAATTATTGTACTATATATTTGGCCTTTCACCAATCCATATCTTTATTTATAAAAAGTTAAAGTACATTAGTGTATTTACTAATTTACTTTAAATTTTCATCAAGAAATATCAGTATATTAGTAAAGTCTGTCAGTGAATGTTCTACTGGCAAAGTTTTATTTTTTCTTATAGAAATGCTCATCAATCAAGTCATACAGCAAAATCACCATACAGACTAATGAAACTCAACACAAGTTTTTTTTTTTTAAGTAATGAGAAAACTTTTTTTAAGGTGCTATACAGCAAAAATAGAACAATTAAGAGTAGGGGTTTATCTGCACACCATAAATTTTAATTTAACTGTCTAGAATTTGTAAATAGTTGTTTTTCTTAATAAAATTGGTATATCTCTTTAATGTAAAGAAAAAGGGTAAATTTTGCTATTGAGCAAATGGAAGGTTTAGGCTATTGAGGAAGGTGTGGAGGTTACCTAAAATGTCAAATGAGAGTAAAATAAATTTATTTTGTTAGATGATTTTGGTTGGGGTTCGGTCAAGGTAGATCCAAAAGAAAAAAATACAAATTTAAAAAAAGTGTATTTTTTTTTTAAAGGTTATCTGCCTACATTTCGGCTTACATTTTAAGCCATCTTCAGGACTGTAGAAATACAATGTCATGAGAATACAATAATAATTGACAAAATTATAATACAGATTTACCATAATGTAATGTGATATCAAAAGCATAAATGTTTCTACTAAGCTTTCTAGCTATGTAAGAGAATTTGAAAAACATGCAGACAACAACTTACTAAAAAATAATTGAATAACATTAAAACAGTAATTTACCACACCTGTCTATCATGAGGATGAGAGAGGACGTCCTATCCCTAAGTTCACATTTTCATGACAGGAATATAATTTTTTCAGGCAAACAACGTCTCTGATCGTGGAGGATACGACCTGAGGAAGATTCCTCATTCTCAATCCAGAAAAAATCCCTCAGATCCTTACTGCATTTTACTAATACCACCCTCGTCTAAAATTTACCATTGAAATGGAATCTGATAATCAACTCCCCTTCCTTGACACTCTTATTATCCGTAACACCTATGGCTCTATCTCCACTGACTGGTCGTCTCCTCCACTTCAACGCATCTCACCCTCATCATCAAAAAATTAATGTGGCCAAAAACCTCATCTACAGATCACTCACACTCTCTGACAAGATATTCCACAGCAAAAATATCAAACGTGTTACTGACATCCTCCTGTCCAATGGTTTTCCTACTCAAACCATTAAAAAAACTTGTAAAATAATTTTTTATATCCACTTCTCCAACTATCCCCCTCCTCCAAAATAACGACCTCGTTTTCAGTTCTCTTCCTTATATTTCAAAACTTTCTGAAAATATTAAGAAATCTCTCAGAAAAACTTTCCCTAAGCTTTCTTTTTCCACCAACAACAAACTAAAATCTATTTACACCATTCTCAAAGACCCCATCCCCTTTCCTAACATAACTAATGTTGTCTACAAAATTCCCTGTTCCACACCTAATTGCCATGGTTCTTACATTGGACAAACTAAAAACCCTATTTCCCGTAGAATTAATAACCATAAAAATGACATAAAGAATAAACTAATAAAAACTGCTCTCACTAAACATGTTTTTCATGAAGAACATACATTTGACTTCGAGAGCATAACCATTCTTTCGACTGAACCCTATGAACACAAATGCCTTTTGTCAGAAAATGTTCACATTAACTTACAACACTATCCTGTTAACGACAGAATGGACATAGAACAAATTTCTTCAAACATCTTCAACATTCTAAAAACCATTAGCCCTCCTTCTCATTAAATCTGTCAAACATTTTTTCCCAGATCCAAAGTTACTTATTCCCAATAATACCCTTCCTTTTTTTCTTTGTCCTTTTTATTGGCCCCTTTTGAAACAAGCCGCTTTCCCTTTGTACCTTCCGCCTCTTACCTTCCCCCCCATCCTTCCACCTCCCACGTTGTTTGTCTGAAAAATTATATTCCTCAGTCATGGAATTGTGAACTTAGGGAAAGGATATCCTCTCTCTTCTTCATGATGGACAGGTGTGGTAAATTACTGTTTTAATGTTATTCAATTATTTTTTAATAAGTTGTTGTCTGCATATTTTTCAAATTCTCTTACATAGCTTTCTACATTCATGCTTTTGATGTCACATTACATTATGGCAATTCTGTATTATAATTTTGTCAATTATTGTATTCTCATGACATTGTATTTCTACAGCCCTGAAGATGGCTTACAATGTAAGCCGAAGAAACGTTGGAAGATAATATTTTATTTGGTTGTGGTTTTTTTATCCCACGCAAAATTTTAAACAATTAATGAGAGGGAATAGAATAAAAAAATCTATCTGTCCCAGCCAGGAATCGAACCTGGATCTCCTGCTATCCAGGCCGGTACTTTTACCAGTTATGCTACCAGGATGTCCTAGATATCTCATTCAATTCCCTCTTCACTAGCGAGAGCCTAACCCATGAGAAAGACGAGAACTTCGTTTTAAACTCGAAGTAGCTGACATTGTCAAGCTATTTGTCGTCTCTCGTCATTTACTTTATTTAATTTTTCTTTATAAATATTTTATTTGGATGTGGTTTTTTTATCCCACGTAAATTTTAAACAATTAATGAGAGGGAATTGAATGAGATATCTAGCGCGTCCTGGTATCATAACTGGTAAATGCACAGGCCCGGATAGCAGGAGATCCAGGTTCTATTCCTGGCTGGGACAGATAGATTTTTTATTCTATTCCCTCTCATTAATTGTTGGAAGATAATCTTTTTAAAAAACAAACTTTTTTTAAAATTTGTACTTTTTTTTTTTTTTTTTCTACCTTGACCGAACCCCAACTAAAATCATCTAATAATAATATATACGGTCATAAAACTCACTTTTTAAATTTATTTTGCTGCAACAGGTGTAACACTAAGTATAGAACAATTTTTTTAATGTCAATTCTTTCCTGAATCCTATGGATATAATTTACCCTAAGATTCTAGTCCACATATGCTTGTTAGACTGCTTAAAAGATTTTTTTTTTTTTCCTTAGGACTAGCAGGAAAACCAGAACTGATGAGTCTGTTTGATTTTAAACTTAGTGGAGTTTGCCCTTCCTCAGTCATGGTTCCATGCTATCCTTTTGATTTTAAAATTTCATTTTAAAATCAAAAGGATAGAATGGAACTAAGTTTTTGGATACTTGATTATCTTAATATCAAAGCTGTTGGGATGGATTTATATATATTTACAACGAACTTAAAAATTTGTTGCCCATGGCTTAGGAATTTAATTCAATAGACCAGTAAAATTATCTGTCTTTTTGTTTATTTGGATTTATTCTTGATCCCTAGAAGAAGCTAAATTAGATTTTCTAAGATATGCATAAAGTGCAAGTTTTAATATGTAGAATATTTGATGTTTTATGTTTTAACACAACAAATAAAATATGTTATACGAAGAGGTTTTAGGTGTATTATTGCAGACTGCTGTTAGACATCTGTCTATTGCTAGTTGTATTTTTCTTTCTGTCTATTGGAAGTAAAGTTTTATTTATAAACAATTAAATAAACAGTGCATGCAACTATAAGTGACGAAAAGGAGCCCCTATGTTACTGTTCCCTATCTTTGTATTCTTGGTATACTTGAATAGCAAGAGCATTTTTTCAACTGAAGAACAATATCTTTCAGCCACTTCAATTTTTCTTCTGGCATTCAATAAGATGCAAGCCTATTAAAGTATATACTACCGAGATTAGTAGCCTTATTTCATACAATAAAACATTTCCATTGAATTTTTTTTCTTATGTTTGCCTACTTTTAAACTGACCTAATTTTAGTAATTTGTTTTTTGAATAAGGATCTTTCTACAGCCAGTTTCATGAGTTAGGAAATTCAATTTTACTCTTTAAATCATCACTAATATTGAGTGGGTGAAAATTATTTTTCAAAATACAGAATTCATTCTAGAAGGTTTTGAACCACTTGTTATATTTACAGAAATACCCCAAGAACTATATAAATGTTTTGTTTTAAAATTCAGGTCTTTCTTATGGCAAACTTTTATATGCTAATTCTTCTAGACCTCGATATACTGTAACTGTTGAAAACTGTCTCAGCCCCTAATTACCTATGTATCTTGTTATAAGATTATTGCTCTTTGAACTTATATTTCGAAACTTTTTTTTGGACTACCCTTGAAATTTCCCTAGTCCTTAACTTAAATTATAAGTTGTTCAGGTCATAGTAATTTAGTTGATTATCTCTTTAAATTTATCACCATGGCCTGGTCCTCTCCTGGCCTTATATCAATAATTTATTTTGAACAAAATTTATTAAGCCATGCATATCTTACTATATTTTTTGTGTAATGAAACAGGTAAAGTATTGTTTTTACGGGAAACAAAAATTCTATTCATTAAATATTATGTTATTATTATTAAATTATTCTAATTATATTATTTTAATTTTCTAGTTGCACACAAAGGTTTTCCTAGCCCTATGTCGTGTTTGGAAATTTTATGTAACATCTGCTATATTAGTATGAAAGATCTTGAAAAACCTGATTTCAAATTAGGTCAATATGAAAGACAACTCTCAGACCAATTAAAAGGATTAAAGGTGATTCAAGAAATCCCTAATAACAACATAAAGAGAACTTATAAAGTCATTGGATTGGATGAATGCCCAAGTCGCAACAGGTAGTCTCTTAACTATTAATATTAGCATGACTCTTGATCTAAAGTTTGGGTTAACAGGTAAATAAAAAATATATCGACATGTTTATCTATTAATTTCTTTAAAAATCTTAGATCCTATTTCATTTCTATAAATCTGATCAATAAGAATAAAAGTTAAAATATTTTCAACTTAAAATGAGCTAAGCAGGGAAATTACATAATGACAATTTTATCATGAAGACAGAGCTTTTCTTGAATTTTTTCTGCTTAAAGCTTGTGAAACTTTACTTAATAAAACAATGCTTTTACTAGAAGCTAACTTCACAATGTTTTTCAAGAATGGTTTAACCCTTGAATTATTCCCAAAAATTAGCATTTAAATAATTGATTTGATTGCAGGCCTCCCATTTTTATCTAGAAATTAGTCAGGCCATAACCTTCATTTATGTATGAGGTGTTTGTTTTGTTTTGCTGAAAACATAAGTATAATATTAAAGCAACAAATTGTCGTGAACTATCACATGAAATTATGTAAAACCCTTACTGAAACGTGTCGTTTATTAAAAGAAGTCTATGGCGATTATGATCTTAATCACTTATGATCCCAAAATATAACATAATTCTTATTTACCCAAAACATAATTCTTCTTTCTATTGTGAAAATATGTTGAGATATTTAATGAAGTTCAAAGTTAAATATGAAGGTTTTGTTGAAAGAATAAAAACTTTAAATGAATGATTTAATAATTAATTTAATTAAATAAATAGATTTTTCTTGAACATATCCAATGTACTTACACTTGCTTATAAGTAAAGTTTATGAACAAGCCAAAATTTATCTCCTTTTTCTACATTTTATTTTGAAATAAAAATGAAAGATCAATCTTTTATTGCAAAAATAATACATGTTTTGAGCAAAACATAAAAAAGAACTATATTATGTGCAGATAAAAAAGAAATATTTATTTTTTTCATACTTGGGGGTTCTTTATTAGGATAGTGTTATCCTATATAATAGTGTTTCTTCACCATATTTTTAGCTCAAACATTTTTGGCTCTAATGAGACATCTTCAGGAGCTCTTCAAAAACGTTGATATCTGCACTGGGTGAAGTATCGATCTGAGTAAGGGTCTGTACACTGTGGAGTTATCAACAGTATTGAAGAGCTCAGGAAGATATCTTATTAAATCTGAAAACTCTTGAGCAGAAAATAAATAACTCTTGGAAAGAAACATCTTATAATTTTAACATAATTAATTTTGTTATTAATAAGATAAGAAAATGAGACTTCAAAATTTCAAATGCAATAATTATATCAGTACTGATATTTATTAGAAAAGTGTTTCTATAGATAGTGATCTCTACTCCCATTCTTATTTTATACTTTAAATTAAATGAAGAGGAGAGATAATCATGCATACTAAAACTATGAGAATATTATACAGTAAATAACAAATATATTTACTCTAAGATGATTTTAGTTGGGGTTCGGTCGAGGTAGATCCAAAAAAACACAAATTAAAAAAATGTATTTTTTTAATGAAGGATTATCTGCCAACGTTTCGGCTTACATTGTAAGCCATCTTCAGGGCTNAAATAATTCAAATTTTGCCTAGTAGAAACATATTTGGTTATAAAAGATAAATGTAGAATTAATAAAAATATTATTACTAATTAATTTATCATTGCCATTTTTCTCAGATTTGTCTGTGGAGATAAAGCTACAGGTCAGGAGAGAACTATGACTGTAGAGGAATATTTCAGGAATAATTATAGATATCGATTAAAATACCCTCATCTACCTTGTATTAAGGCAGGATCAAGGGATAAGAGTGTTTCTTTACCTCTCGAAGTAAGTACTAATTTAATGGATGTGTATAGTTATATATATGTGTGTGTGTATATATATACATATATATGAAAGCTACATTTCATGCATGTACGGGGGAAAAAAATTGTTTCAGTTTTTCAAATTTTTGTTTCTCAAGTTTTATTATAAATTATAATTTATTCCAATTTTTTTACAAACTAAACACACAGTTGATCAAATATCATTGACAAAATCACACAAGAATGAAAATCACATATGATGTTGCCATAGTTCCTGGTTTAACAATAGTTGAAAGATTAAGGAAGAAAATAATTTTAATTAAATGCATTTTATAGATAAAGGTTTTTTGTTTTTGTTTTTTTGTTGTTGTTGGTTTTTTTTGGCATTGCCTTATTCTAAAGAATTTGTTCGGGACTCCCAAGCCTGACACTGTAGGTTCAAGTCTCATCTATGATTCTTAAGTGGTTGTATGAAAGGTAAATAAGTATATGAGCTTAATATATCTGCTCTTAAAGAGGTTAATGAAAGTGTTAAGTTTAAAATTGCTCTAAGAACCAAATGGTTAAAATTTTATGCCAATTTTAATATCTGTAACCTTATTTTTATGATATTTATATACTTTAATATAGAAAAATAAAATAAAAACACATTTAAAAAAATGTATGTTAAGGAATAATGTTATTAGGAAGCATAAATGCATCCTCCCCCACTTCTATCCCTTTCTGATTAGTCTATAGCCCAGTCTCAGAGACATTAAATTTCATTTTTGTGTTTTTAAATTATATTTCTTTTAATATTTCAAGAAAGATAGAAAATCTGCTTAGTTTAACTGCTTGCAATTATCAGATTCTTACTCTCATTTAACCTGATTGAAACACATTCAATAAGTGAAATAATTTCTTTTGGTTACAGATTTTATTTATTCTATCATTACCATCATGTACTTCAACTTTCATTTGTTTGGATTTTCCAGTTAATTGTTCTTAATTTTCATTTAAATACATCACTTTTTTTTTTCTAATTCTTATTTCCTTTTCATTCTTGTTATTTTAAATCTTAAAATTCTTCTTTTCTATCTTTGTTAAAGCTATGCAGAATAATGGAAGGGCAAGTAACAGTAAAAAAGATGAATGAAAATCAGACCCGAAATATGGTTAAGGAAGCAGCTGTCAACACTGAAAGGAGAAAAGGAAAAATTGTACAATCAGTAAGCATTCAAAGTTTATATGATTTTTACACGTTTAGAAGAAAGTATACCCATCTTCTTTTATCCAGCTGTATTAATATTATAGCATTGTTTTTATTTAAATGAAATGTCAAAGTTTTGTTTAAAACTTATTTGGATTTAGATAAAATCCAGAAGAAATGGGGCATATTCAGTGAAATATCTTTACTTTTTGTATGTAACAGACCAAGCTCCATAATCCTTACAAGAACAACATTGAGATAACAGAATTACTACTTATTAGTCTAGACTCTAATATCTGCAACCTCGTTATGTTCCTCTTCCATTTTATTTTTAACAAATTAAGTTACATGGATGTTGGAATTTGGTATCAGACAGTTGGCTGCATAAAACAGTTGTTTATAAGTTCGTGAGTTTTGGGCATAGATAAAGGATTGTGCGCAGTTGAAAAATAAAAAAAGTCACAAACAGAGAATAAAATGAGTGATAAAGTTATTGATAAGAGAATAAATGAGGGGGGGGGGGATTGTTTGAGAACCCAGTAGTAACCAAGAGTTCAGAAATGTATTGTCTATTTAGAGGGAATTATAATTATCTCTAATTTCTTGTTTGCAGACATTTGTTTTTTGCTCACTTACAGCCCTATCATAGCAATCTAAGTACCTTACTGTAAGTAAGGCATTTTGTACTTGCTATATAGACCTTGCCAGAATCGCTAGAGACAATGCAGTCTTGACTGCCAACCACTTGCTAGTTGTAATATAACTTTGCTAATAGATGTTAAGTTTTGTGATTAGTTAGCAGCCTTCATATCCTCTACAATACATTAAACTTCTTGCATATTACATATTTGTAAAGAAAAAACTCAGAAAGATTAGGTATAACAAATACATCAATTTTTAGTAATATAAATCTTAATTTAATATCTAATGTTTATTCATTCTTATCTATGTTATGGTGACAGCCCTAATAGACCATTCCTTACCATTAAAGATTATTTCCACCTTGTACATAAGATATTGTACATAAAGTAGTAATTAAATATTTAATTTAGTTGTGGTATTTTATCCCACGAAAATTTCAAACAATTATTAAGAGGGAATAGAAAATAAAAAACTATCTATCCCAGCCAGGAATCGAACCTGGATCTCCTGCTATCCGGGCCGGTGTACTTTCCAGTTATACTACCAGGACTTGTTAGTTGTCTTATACGAAGTTCTCGCCTTTCTCGTAGGGTAGACTCTCGCTAGGTAGAGGGAATTGAATAAGACAACTAACAAGTCCTGGTAGTATAACTGGAAAGTACACCGGCCCGGATAGCAGGAGATCCAGGTTCGATTCCTGGCTGGGACAGATAGTTTTTTATTTTCTATTCCCTCTTAATAATTGTTTATAAAGTAGTAATAATTATTGTGAAAATTTATCTACAATATATGTTCAATATATATGTCAAATCTTTTTAGAGGAACATACAGTAAATGTATTGCATTTGCGATATGATAAAAGCAGTAATTTGGTTAGTTTAGAGATAAAGCAGTTTGCGGAAGCAGTAAGACTCAGCATAAGACCGTCTAGCCCAAGGTACCCACAGAGTAATGGATTGAATTAGCTGAGGCTCTGGTCAGGGTAGCTAAGAGAATCGTATCTGGAGCTGATATCGATATGGGATTATTAGCATCTCACACTACTTACCTACTTACTTGGTGAAGTATCTACTCCCAGTACAGATACTTGTAGGCTGTTAAATCCAAAACCTAATCCCTAGAGTAGAAAAATATACAATAATGGGAAGGCCCAAAGATACATTGCCAAACTGTGAAGAATGAACAAAATCAGCTGATCTTACTTCAAACACAGGGCTTGTGAGCTTATTTCTCTGAAGAAGGAGATTCAAGATAAAAAATAATATGGCAGAATTTAATATAAGATGCACTGAGGAAATATTCAATCCAAGTGGAGAATAGAGGGACGAAAGAGGAGAATGCTTGTCTCCCAGAAAAATTCTCATGATTGGCCGATATTACTTTTTATGTCATTGTTTCAAATGAATTTTAAGAGAAAAAAGTTATTTAGTAAGTTTGGTTCTTTAATCAGATCATTTAAAATTAAAACACAAATATATAGAAAAGGAAGACCTAACAGGAATTGGAATGGGTGGGAGGAGTTAGAACCACTGGTATAGGGGGCTGCATGAGGCATAGCAAGGAAATTTTTTTTTTTTTTACAGCATTCCTTACAGCAGATTTGCTATTTGTTTGATCAATGATAATTGAATGACCTTTTAATTGAACCTATGCCTAATGTGTAAAATGATTTATTTCTTATTTTTAGATGAGAGAAATTGCTTTCAACAATGATCCGAGTATTCGAGAATTTGGACTTTCTGTGGCAGATAATTTTACAAAAGTAGAAGCTCGCATTCTTAGTGCCCCTACGATTGATTATAAGGACAAAAATAATAAGAATATTGTAAAGGTATTTCTTTTTAATATTATAATGAGTTGTACTTTATATGCTTCTATCAAAGTCTGAAAGCACTAGAAATATTTGGAGGGAATAAAATAATCCATTTTCTTTTAAGTGGAATTGAAATGCACTTCACTTGAGTTTCTATTGAAATAAATTCTTCTCTTGGAATCTGCAGCTGAGTGACTTCATTTCTTAAATAATTATTAACCAATATGAAATGCATAGTCTAAACCATTTATTATGTTTAAAAATTAATTGAACAAAAACAATCTCTCATCTGCCATCAATACAAGTTAGGCTAGAATCTTATATTCCTTGATAATCACTCTTAGGTGGCTTAAACAATTCGTAATATATTTGTGCGTGATTGTAATGTATTTATTTATTTTTATTATGTTTGACGCTTTGAATAAGGATTAAAGAAGTGGATGTCTTCTTAATGAAAGCAGGTGTATTTGATACATAGCAGAAAACACCAAGTTCCCNTCTTGTAATTCACTGACAGAGAGTTATATACAATTTTTTTTAAATATCAAAAATAAAATTAAAATTAACAATAAAATAAGTAAGTGAACATCACTGTGCAGGGAGAAGGGGCCCATCGACCCCATTCCTAATAAGTTTAGGCATTAGGGCCCAGGAGGTCGCGAGGTCCTTTCCGTTTAGGTTGCTGGGGTGGATTTTAAGGATTGGAGTCCGACGATAGGAATTGGGCATGTGAATTAGGATGAAATTGGAGTTTACTATGGAAGAGCTTGAAGAAGGTAGAGATGAGATCTTAGACCAAAGTAATATATAAATCATGATGAAGGGTAGAGTTGGACACATAATATACATCAGTAATTATACTTAGAATTTTTGACTGATAGGATTGTATTCGTTGGATATTGGAAGGCTTAGCGGCACACCACAGTTCTGCACCATTGGTCCAGATTGGTCGTATTATGGTCTAGTAGATGGTCAATTTGTTTTCATCTGTGAGTTGTGAGCACCTGTTAATAAGGCTGTATTATTATACAGCCCATGGGTCTGTTGAGTTCTTGTTTGTTTGATTTTAATAACTCCAGTTTAATCATGAGTCAAGGTGAAATGAACTGAATTGAGAGAGAGGTATAGGGATGTTATTGTATGTAACATTATTAGGAAAATCTTATCTTAGCTAAATGCAAATTTTACCTGTTTGCGTTTGGACACATTTATTTTAATTCTCCATTTGTTGCAACACTGCTGAATAGCATCAAGATGATTTTGTAAAATTTTGGAAGCAGGCTGGGGGGAGAGCTTTGCTTTGTCATCTGCAAGGGGACTAAGAAGGTATTAGAATGAGAGGATGTCTGCAGTACAAAGGATTAAATGATGGGTCTAAGCACACTGCACTGTGGAACACCCACTTTCACAGGAAAGTGATCGAAGCAATCTGATCCTTGCTAGACCCTAAATGGTTAGAAAGGTAAGATTTAAGGATTAGGTAGATGGTGTTTGGAAATATGGACTTGAGCTTATAATAGACCAGTATGCCATACTTGATCAAAAGCTTGAGTGATGTTTAAGAATGCATCAGGACAATATTATTTTCGCTCAAGGGAAGAGGAAATGATACAACACAAAACACCTACTGAACATAGAATGGTGGGATCGGAAACCAAACTGATGGTAACGAAGTTATTATAGGTATCATTCATTTTAGAATAACTTTCTCAAATACCTTCGAAAGTAAAGGAAGAAGGCTAATTGGTGGATAAGATGATGTGTTATAAGCTGGTTTATCTGGTTATAGGAAACAGGATTATTTCAGAAAATTTCCAGAGAAGTGGAAAATGTGTGGTTCGAAAGACACAATTATAGAGGTAAGCCAGGAAAACAATTGCTTCTAGGGTTAGATTTTAAGTATTAGCTCGGTGATAAGTTCATAGCCGGGTGCTTTGTGCTTAGGCAGATGATAAATAATGTACTTGACCTCAGAAGGTATTACTGTCTTAATCGGTAAGGACATTGGTAATGGTGTGACTCCTCAACCCCTGCGTTATTGGACAAATAACAGGATCTGGATGAGGAGTAAATGTTCGCATTAGATGCTGGGTGAAAATTTGAGCCTTGTCTTTGTCAGAAGAGGCCCAGGAACCATCTTCTCGACTAAAGGGGGCAGAAGGTTCATGGTTTTTTAGAATCCTGTGAGTAGCAGTCCAGAGATATTTGTCTGCTGCTGAGAGGCTAGATAAATAGGCATAAATGTTTTATTTTGTAAAGCACCTAGTTTTTGTTCTACGAGACAAGATAGCTAGTTGAACTCCCTACAATCTGAGGGATGTCTGTACCTCTGGAATAGGGCTTGAGCTTGATGCTTATCCAGTATGTGGTATTTAATGGAATCAGGGAGGGGCTCAGCTGAATTTACTTTGATCTATTTATCTTCCTAATATCCTTGGGTGAGGGTTTTTAAATTTGCTTAAATTGTAAACGGCTAAATTTTTACTTGTAAGTTTAGGGAAAGAAGCTATCTTGGATAAACAAAATTTAGAAATAAATAGATGTTACATTATGAAATTATATAAATATAATTATTTNTTTGTAAACTTGTTCATTGTGTTTACAAATGTCTCTATTGTCCTTGGTGCTGTATTAATAAGATCAGTTATTCTAAAGAAAACCTTGAAATCTACCAGTTCTTTCTGAAATAAACAGTACTATTTGTCATCTGCGTCCAGCAGACCATTATGCTTATAGGTGAACGTTTTGACAAAGGCTTATATTTTTCAGAAAGAAGCATTGAGTGGGACATGTCTCTCGTAGTACTTTTGTTACTAAGTTCTTCCACTTAAGAAAAGTTTTTTTTTTATCCTTGATGACCTGTGATATTAGTAAATAAGTGATTTATTTGTATTTACATTATTTTTCCTTTTCTTTCTACAAGAATGTTTCCATCAAAAAGTCACTTGGTCTGCTGTGGAAATCAACTGAAATGGATATGTTCTCATTTACCTATTAAAAGGAACTATTCTCTGCAGTATACACATTTTGATGTAATTGTTGTGGGAGGTGGTCATGCAGGTACTGAAGCTTCTGCATTTATAAAAAAAAAAAAAAAAAAATTAATTTTAATCATTAACAAGAACTGTATGAAGTAAGTAATTTTGCTCAAAACTAATCTAAAATAATTGTATATGAAACTTAAGATCATGCATTCTTATATTTGGCATTCCACTTGCAAATATAATAATATATTTTATGCATAATTTACCCATTCCACTAAAATTAATAGTAAAATTATTTGCATTGTTTTGGCAGGTTAACGTAGAGAAAGGTGTATGGAGGCTTCAAAATAATAAATTTCTTCTTGGAGCAGATGTTTCTAGATGGGCCATCCTGAATACTAACAGGAGAGTTGGACCCAGGGATATTAAGTATGAGCTTTTATTTTTGCTACTTATTTGAGTGATTGAGTTGTTCTTTTTCATTTAATTCAATGATTAAATTGATTTTAATTTAATCAATTAAGTAATTGATTGTTCTTTTTGTCATAAATTAAGGAGGAAGTGAATTTGCATTTCCTCTATGGAAAAATGATAAATTCTTAAAGTGAATTTATTTAGTTCCTTTTCCTTTAAAGTTTTAATAAATTATTTTATTTTTATTAGTTGGTTTAGGTGGTATTGCTCCTGGTTTTCATGTTTCTAATGCAATTGTGGTTTTAATTAGTAAACTTTGAAATTATGCTTATACAAACACACACACACACAAAACCACTTTTTAAAAATATTTTTCTTAAGTAGCATGAAGCAGCTGTTCACTACTCATGAAACAACTATCACACTAGTATAATATCTTGATCTAGGAGCGAATAGCTTCAACTCCTCACAAAATTTCATTATTGTCTGATATCCATTCGGCTTAGTTATTAGTTATACCTATGTCAGTTATACCAATGTTATATCAGTTATACCAATGGATATCAATGTCAGTTATACCAAGGGATATACCAGTTATACCAATTGATAGTTATAGCAATCGACTGCTTACAAAGTACTCATTCCTTCTAATTATTGTAACCGATACTGAAGAAAATCTCTAGATATTTATGTTTTGCGGGGGGGG
>KZ806890.1:1022179-1038631 GCA_000696205.2 Oncopeltus fasciatus
AAAGCTATCGACAGAATTCACACACTTTCGAGGCATTTCAGATCAGCACTTAAATTAATTTAAAAATCAACTTCACACGATAATTTCAATAGCAACCACATGCGTACAATTGACAAACTCGCAAAGGTTATGTTTACTACTGATGAACAGCTGATGAGAGGGGTGTTATGTAAACAAACATGTGTACCAACTGTTGGTGATAAATATTTCATTTGTTGAAAACTCAATATATGTATAATAGAATGATACTATATCTTGAAAACAAGAGCTAATATATAATTTTTATGGTCATTTTCGGTTTTAACACGTGGAAATACATTAAAATCAGCTAATTTCAACCCCAAAACAAAAACTTTGTTGTTCAGTGTTATTTAACCCTTCAGCTGCCTTTAAAAATGCTTAAACTTTTTGCAATTTTTTTTAGCATTTAAATAATAAAGATAATAATAAATATTTTAACCTCCTTTATATTGGGGTCAGTATTTGAAATATTTTTATCAATTTCTATATCTTAAAAAGCCTAGAATTCCAGGAGAAACAAAAAAAATTTAGTCATAATTTTTTCTTTTTGTGTGTATGCTACACTCTTTCTCCCTCCTGTTCTTATTTATTTTATATATATTCTTTGGCCAAATGATACCCCTCCCCCTTGTTCGTGCCTACTGTCTTATTGAACAACAAAGGTTGTTTGTTTTTTTTTAAATTATGATATAAAATAAGATCATAATCTCAAAGTATTAGGGCACTTCGTATGTCCCTGTTTGGTATCATAATGTGAATCCTCTTGCGATAATCACTCCATGACAATTTGGAAAAAATATAACTGAAAGTTTAAACCTTAAAAAATTGAATTGGGTGATGTAGCAACAGACCATTTAAATGTAAAATAGAACAAAAAAAAAGGACATGAATATTTATTTATGAATATATAGTACAATATATATGTACAAGGTCATAAAATATGTTTGTTTCAATGAATCAAAAATAAGCTAAGAGATTGTTGATATAAAACTGATTGAATAAAAAAATTTTAAAAATAAGTAGTTATATAATACTTTTCTTAGACTTACACTTCATTTATAAATTAATATATTGGGGGTGTATAAAATAAATAAAAGAAACTGTTTATCAACCAAATATTTGTACTGTTATATCTTTAATTTAAAATACAATTAATACTCAA
The DNA here is from genome assembly GCA_000696205.2 of Oncopeltus fasciatus. NCBI lineage: Eukaryota > Metazoa > Arthropoda > Insecta > Hemiptera > Lygaeidae > Oncopeltus > Oncopeltus fasciatus. The sequence goes on from KZ806890.1 coordinate 1,023,363, forward strand.
AGTATAGTTATCTATCAACATTAGCCAATTGCTCAATCTCTTGCTGATACCATTCCTTGGGATGGTTCTCAAAGAACTCTTGGGCCTTAATTTCAACTTCCGCAAAATTATCAAATTTTTCCCTTGAAGAAAATGGGTCATGGATGGAAACAAGTATAATGTGATGATGCGAGGTCTGGACTATATGATGGATGAGTTTGAACCCATGAAATTCTTGAAAATTTTCTTCGGCTCAACAGGAAGTGTGATGACGAGAGTTATCTTGACAGAATAAAACTCCTTGTTTTCAGTTGAGTTCAGAATTCAAAATTCATCAGGAACAAATTTATGATTAGTAACATCTTAAAAGCAATCTATAAAAGCAGTTTAACCTCGATTTTTTTTTATTAATACATTTATTGATTCATGTTCAATAATTTTAGGTGCACACGATCAGTATCTTATCCAGCACCTACTTACTATGCTCATTTGGCTGCATTTAGAGCAAGATCCTATACTGAGCTTGAGGAGTAAGTAAATAATACTTATTGGATGTTTTCTTACTATATTTTTATTACTAATTTTTGTTGTTTTTGTAGGAAAGATAAACGATTAAATCTAGATAACCTTAAGAGAGAGCAGGAAATTCGTAAAGTAAAAGATGGAATATTGGCTAACAATCCAATGTATTTTGTCTAAGTAAAGAAATTCTCTAAAAGTTCTAATATATACAATTTGTATTTAGGTAAAGATATGAAATCATGAAAATTTGTAATTTTTTTATTATTTCCAATTTCTTATTTTTGTGCATATTTTCTCAAAAATAATACTTCTCTATTCTTCCTTTCCTTGTTTCTTTTTCCATCAAACCCTTTCCTGACTTTAGAGTCAAATAAATAATTTGTCTTTTTTTTTTTTTTTAATTTAGTATTAATTGATATTTCACTCCTATCTACCTATGTAAATATTGGTTCATTAACAAAGTAATAAACTTTAATTATTAATTCTAAATGAATTATGAGTTTGAATTATTACATTAACATATAGTTTAATGTATTTTTTGCTTGACTTTGCCTTGAAAAGTTTAGCTCTTAATATGTTATATATTTTATAATGTATAATTTTATTTTTGTGAGGATTAAAATGACAATTCATATATATGAGCAGTTTTGTAGAACATAGATCTGTTGGATCACTTATTTTATCAAATTTTTTGAAAAAAAAATATGTGTGTTTGTGTGAATATATTTTTATACTAAGTAATGCTTACTATTTCAAAAATTTTAGCTATTTTAATAATTTAAAAAGCTGTTGTTTATTGTAGAAATATTCTATTCTATTAAGTATTATTGTGTTTAATCTTTTAAGTGGAACAAATTAAACCTATGGTCTAAGATTTTGATGTAATAATACTTATGATAATTGTTGTAACATAATTCCTGAATAATAAAATGTATAGCTTTGGGAACTAAATATATTCATGCATATTTTAATTGTAATTATTAAGTTATTTTGATTCATTGTCATCTTTATCATTGTTTTTACATTATATGGAATTAAAAATTTTGGTTCATAATTTAGTTTTAGTCATTCCAAAAATTCTCTTTCCTCTTATCTCCTCTACAAGTTTTAGTTGATTTTTTTCTTCATAACATTTAATGACAGGTATTTTAATTATTTAGTTACTATTTATGTAAATAAACCCAATGCCCTCCTGTACTCATTGAAATGAATCTGGAACAATTTCCATTCAGCATCAAGTTAAATTGATATTACTATAGTTTTAGACAATAATTAGTAAAACTAGATTGATTGTCTTCTAAAATAAAAATAAGCATGGATTATTTGAAAAATATAAATATTGTTGTTGTTTTTTTTTACTATATCATAGTTTTGTTAATTTATATTTTGGTGGTTTCTTCATGACTTACAGAGATTTTCTAAAAAGAAAAAAAAATAGAAAAGATGTTCCCGCTTCCACAGTCTCTAGGAATATTCATAATTACTTTTTTCGAGCTTTACCCTCTACTTTGGCATGTGATGGCTACTTAAGGACTGAAAGTAGAATGAGAGCTGCTCCAGGTACAAGGGAGCTTTAATACATGCTAGGGCTGGACCTTGATTTAAGTCTTGCCTTCTCTTTGGTTGGCTCTTATCTGTTCCTTCCGGTGTCTGTCTGGCTGCTTCTGTTATCACTGGTAGCTGTGTAGATTTTCCTGACTGATAATGCTTGATTCTAATTTTGACATATGTACCCTTCTTCACTATTAATGTTATTTGGATTTTTTATGATTTCTATAGCTTTCCTGATTGTTCTGTGGTATTAATTATTCTCTTTAGCTAGGATGGTGGTATTCTCAAATTGTATATTAATGGTGGTGTCTATAATATGTATGGTGTCTAAAGAATACTTCCGCTTTCCCTCTGTGTTTATGTTTAATGCCGGAAATATGTTCGTGAGCACATGATGTTTTATATCCCTGGGATCCTGAGGCCCGGCTTATCCGTTAGTGTTAGGGAGAACATCGGCCCTTTCTTTGTTGGTAGAATACATTGTAATCTTGTGCTTATTGAGAATTCAGGTTATTCTTTCAGTTGTACCTTTAACATACAGAATGGTAGTGTGGTCTCTGAATTCTTGTTTTTTGTCTGTTCACTTTCTATTTTGCTTATGTGTTCTCTTCCTGTGAACCTTCTCAAATGCATTTGAGTCATAGCCATTCTTCATGAAGGTGGTCTTTCAGATGCCTTTTTTCCTTAGTCAATTGTGTCGCTTGATAATATCTCTGCTCTGTTCAGTAAAGTGTTTATGACTCCTTCCTTTTGTGCCGGGTGATGATACGATTCTACATGCAGATATCTATCAGTGTCAGTAGATTTTCTGTGTATAGTATGACTGAGGAGATGCCCCATCTTCTCCACTAGCACATCCAGAAATGTCAATTCATCTTTGTTTTCAATTTCCATGGTATATTGTATGCCAGAATTTATACTGCTTAAATGGTTCAAAAACTGATCCAGGAAGTCACTACCGTGTCTCCAGATGACGAAAGTATTCAACATATCAGTGAATGTTAATCTGTGAACAATTAAGGGCTGAGATGCATGCCCTGCATTTGAAGTCCTCCATGTAAATACCAGCTGTGATAAGGCTCACTGGTAATCCCATTGCTGCTCCTTTAGGCTTGTTGAATAGGAAGTACATTGACTACAAGCACAGCTTTGCTAATTGTAATTCCTCTTCTTTAAAATGGTTCTTAATGAAGTCCACAGCCCCATCAATCGGTATTTTAGAGCATAGAGATTTAACATCGAAACTCAGAAGGATGTCTTCTGTCTCACTTCACATTGAAAATTTTTGGCTTAAATTGAATCTTCAAATCATTTTCTGAATTAAAGCCACTTATTTTTCCATGTGTTGAGAACAGTTTTACCATTTTCATCACTATCATTGATAGAAAATCATATTAGCTTGGAATCTACAATATTATCTCTATTGATGTTTGGGTAATCAATAAATGGAGACCGGCGAGTGTCTTGTAAAAATGATTCTAGTGAATAATTATCCTGCTAGCTCTTTGGAGAAAATAGAGATCGGAACAGATCATTTAAAAATTAGTGCAAGATTTCGTAAGGTTCAAAGAAGTGCAAATATGCATTTTTTAACTTATCTGTATGACTGATTCCATTTTAGCACTATAATTTCTTGCACAAATATTACATTACAATATAATAATACCAGACAATATCAAGGTATCTTGAACACTATCTCTTAGAATATGAAATTCTAAAACTAAACGAGACCTTCCTCTTGGCATTTTCCTCAACAAATCCACTAATTTAACTCATGTTAAATATCCCTTGACAAATTCTTGTACCCTTCTCATCATTCTTCTCTTTCTTAATCTTATCATAACGGTTTATATAGGCCTCCTGATTTATTTTATGCTTAAAGTAAAATTCTCAATCCTTTCTTGTCTATCTACCTTGACTTTTCTTTCAAAATGATAAAAAAAAATACTCTGTTTCAAAAGTCCCAATTCCTGGAAAGCAACCATTTCCTGGATCCTTTGCAGCTCATATATTAATGATCCTTTACACCATTAAATAAATTCACTTACAATATTCAGTGATCCATATTAGAACAAAAAATAATTTTTTTTATCCTCTTATATTTCACCAAAGTCTTATTCTAGCCTTATTGTTCACACTAGTTTCGACCCTATATTAAGCCCTTTTTTCATAATTTAATATTTCATGATCATTACACTCCTATTTCATCCCCCTCATCTGTTAAAAACCTCAAAGCTGCGTTCAACCAAATTAAATCCTGGAAGCCCCTCATTTTTTAAATATCATATCAACTATTCTGGTGTCCTGCTTCTTTCCACCCAGATTTACACCATTTTGTGCTAATTCTGTCCTTTATTCTCCCCATGCTATTCTGTGTATGGTAGTTTTATATTACCAGGTGGTCTCTTAAACTGTTGTACTTGCCTACCCATGCAATTCTGCTTGTAAGTCAATTTTAACAGGTTCATACTTTTTTTAATAGACCTAAATACAATGACCTACTTCAATGATTACCTGTTGTGATGAACAAGACTGGTAACAGAAAGCTAATACATCTTCCTTCTCTAGCTACATAGTGTAGTAGGTCAAGTATTAAAGGATCCTAATACTCTGATGTACTCTTCTTGGGCCTACTGGGTGTCTTCATTGGCGGCATTTTACCTAGTGTTTCGGCTGCCTGCATATGTCTACTTAAGTAATGTTTACATGTTGGACCATGCAAGAAGTTTGTTTGCAAAATATTTATAAATATATATTTAAAAAAAAGCTTATTAATGAAGAAATTTATTAATGTAGCTATGATGGGTGAACGCTTCCCTATCATTCATTAATTTCTACATGTCCTGTTCCTTTTGTCTTGTAAATTAAACTTCCTTATTCACTCTCATGTCAGTCATGATGAAACAAGGGCAGACTTGCTTAGATTACACAGTTTCTGTGTAACAGACTTATATCTTTATTGTATGTCTCTTGTGAAAATTTTGAAGGACATAAATTACAGGAAATAAAATTTTATAACCAATATGTATAACAAATATATATATATATATANATATTTGATAGATGGCTTTATAGAAAGATAAAATTCTATTATTATATATTTGTATGATATATTTTAGAATGTTACTTCTATTATGTTTTTATTCATTATTTTTTGTTTTTGTTGTGACAATTATAACGAAGATTATAAATTTTGGCCTCCCTCTAATTTCGACTCTCCCTTGACAACTTTTAGCCTTTAGTTTCGTGTTTAAAGATAACATGTTAAATTTTCTTGCAAAATCTAGAAATTGTAGAACATTAAAATACATACACACACATATATATTTAGTAACTATAGTTTTTAGTGTCTAGTAGGTTGAAGCAGAAAAAATATTCTTACAAATTTCATGTCATAAAGTTGTCATGAGAAGTAGCTACTTTTATTAAAATAATTAATTTAAATTTCCATTAGAATTAGCTAAAATTTAATCAAAGGTAGATGATACATTCCCTACATACAAGTCTTCGTGTATCTGTGATCAATTGTATTTCTGAAACATGTCTCTATTCAACTTCATAATAAATCAACTATTTTATTGGTAGTATTTAAAATTATAATGAAATGAGACTCATAAGTTGTTAAAATTTATTCTTAGTCTAATAATAACTATTTACAACATATAACATATTAGATCATGTAGTACATTCAGTTAGTCAAATCAACATAGACAAGCAACTGATTATTCACTAAGTAAACTACAATATAGAATGAGAACTCGAAATTACCATCTATAACATTGAGAAAGGTTTCAAAATGTCATACAGGTTGTGGGGTAGGAGGGGCTTTTATTTACGAAAGCAGTTAAGGGAGAATGTAGGAGTGGTTTCTTCCTAAACTGTACATTTTAATTGGAATAACATGTTTTATTATTATACTTCATACATAGCTGTTTTAGTATATATTTTTCTTACATTTATATCATCAGGAACCAATTTTTCTTTTTATGACCCCATTTTTGAATTTCATTCAACAAACATTTAGTATTTTACTAAATTTATAAATATATACAGATCTTTCCTAAATATTTCAGAAAAATACTTATTCATTCAATAACTTTTATAAGACAATTTTATGAATAAAATAAAATATCTGAAAAAATGTTTTGTTTTATAGAATAAATAAGTATTTCTCAGTAAATAAACAGAATGTTTGCACATGCACACATATATAAGATGTGTGAGACTTCAAAGTCTTATACAACTTATTAATATTTACATAAACATATCTCTTAGATCATATTAATTCCTAGTAATGTTGCTAAAACACAAAGAAAATAAAACTAGTAACATAGCAGAGCAATTAGTTTATAACACAAGCCTCAGTGGGATTTTATTAAGGTGGTGTTTGGGATTTGTTCCCCAAATGATAACATTTTGTAATAAGTGAAGATTCTGGAAGACAACACATTATTTTTATATTGAATGAAAGGACAAGTTAGTAATAATACCAAAAAAAATTACTGGCTCCATTTTATTTGAGTCTTTAGAAAAGTTGTCTGATGACATTTATAAACAAAATTATAAACTATTGCCCATTAAAATTATCAATGGATAAGTTTTACAAATAATTTAATAAATAGAAAAAAAAAACTGTTAAATAATTCTAAATACAGTGAATATTTATTAATTTTTGGGAAACCTTAATTTATTTTCTAGCTTCACTGTAGAATATTATTGAGATAATCTTCAAGAATTTCCTTTAAATGATGAAACAGTGGAAATTCCTGATAGAATTTCAGCCTAAAAATGTATCAATTAGATGCAATAATAAATTACAGCTAGCATGTTGATTGAACGTCAGATCCTATTCATGCCAAGAACCCCAAAAATAAATCACAATTATTTCCTTTTTCTAATTTGTATTATTTTAGGTTCTACATTCCAAAATTTCACTATGCACAAAAGTATTTTCAAAGAAAAATTCTAAAGCCATAAACTTTTGGATGGATCTTATTTTGTTTTTAATTGCTGGTATGTTTTTAATATTTACCAGAAACTTGATACTTAGCTAACTCCTAAGACAACAAATGCAGATTGTTTTAATAGCATAGTAAATGTGCAGTAAATCTAGATATACATCACATCATCTCCGTATCTTATTTCTTCTTTACCCAGTTCTCTAGGGCATCACATAACCATATTTCACAGTTCACATTTTATTCATAAGCCTGAAAAAGCTCAATAGCATTTGACATTCTATGTATGAACTATCTATGTATGTATGCATTTTATTGTTAACTATTCAAAGTGGAGTACCCAATATTTCCCACTGAGAAATCATTTCCAAAATTTACTTAACAACCTTTATAAGAAAATAATTCGTTGTTGTAATATATTATACAGTGTGAAATAAAACGACTCAAATGTATATACAACATTTCTTTTAACAAAACTAATATTACAGTAATTCAATGTATAAAAATGTTTGCTCATAAAGAGCATAACAATGCATTATCATTTGTGTGTAACAAATAAACTGTTTTGTGTTAACGCTGAAAAGTCATATACATATATATATTTGTTTATATTCATGTACACATCTTCACACATTAACAATATTCCAATGTATAATTTTAATATTTATATAGGTAGGTAGTAGGTAAACCTTCTTATTACCACATATGCATGGTAGTGGAGGTGCAGGTGCACTAGAAGTGTCTTGACTATGTTTGATACTGCAGCATGGGGGCACCAAGGTTCGGGTGGTGAGAACTGTTCATTCGTAGAGCAGATAAGCTTTTGTTATACCACTCGTCATCAGGTGACATACCTGTAGAAAAGAGATCAATCAAACAGAACTGGTATAAGACTAAACAAAGTATTATGTTACCATGGTAATATATGGTAGGTTACCATGGTAACATATGGTATCAGTGGCTTGATTTCCCCACAGGAAATCAGCTAAATTTCATTCAGAATATAAAGTCGAAAATTTATTGTAAAACAAATTCTAATGTGCTATTTACTCTAACTTACTCCAGTAAGGCAAATTAATTACAAAAATAACTTTTTTTTAATATTCTATCTTTAATTAGTTTTATTATCTAATAGTTTAAACTATTAGTTATTTATCCTATCAAACGATGTCAGGAATTTTATTAGCATATTGAACTAAAGAGAAATGTTTATTTTCCTCCATTCTCTAGGACCTATTGCCTAATTACCAAAATGTTTGTAACAATCAATACAAATATTGGCAAATAGCAAAATCAAGTGGTTTTACAGTAAATAGGCAAGGGAGAAGGATATGGATAAAGTAGAGGGGATATTGAAAGAAACGATAATGCCCATAACTTGCCTTTGGATTGATCATGGTGAAGAATTTTTTTAATACAAAGAATAAAAAATAAATCTTATAATTTATGGTGGGTCTTTAGCCCTTCCCCCTTGAAAATACAAGGAGGTTGCCTTATCAACCATTCCAAAATTTTGCGAGCTGGCAAGTCACGGGGATGAAGAAAATTAAAGAAAACTGTCTTCTTGACTTCAGGATTATTACAGTATCATCTTATCTCTAGTGTATCCAAATAGTGCTAAAGTAGTACCATTAAAGCTATTTTTACTCTAAAAATGACTCACTAATAAATTTATTAATGAATTAACTATTTTAATTTTTTCTTATTCCGAGAGGGTTTATGTGCCCTATAACTCCTTAGCAAAAGATCTGGAGAAAGGGCATTTTTTAATTATTATTAACTTATGAATATGGCAATATTATTTTAATGTATTCCAAAAAAAACAGCTCAGGGCACTGTTAATTCAGAAAAACTTATTGGAAAATAGACATTTTTTCTTTCATTCATTGTTTTAAGTGCTACATTTTGCTGTAACAAATTGCAAGAATCTTTTGAGTATAACAAAGGTTTTTTTTTTGTTTGATTTTTCATTTCCTACTTTTACCTAGATACCCAAATAATGTATTACAATTATTGGGAGACTAGAAATTATAATTATATCTTTGTTATTATTTGATTTAGAAAAGCTTATAGAATGTAATAGATGTAAAATATATTTTTCTAATGTTTATGCAAAAGAACATTTTAACTTTAACTTTTTATGGAAGACATCTACTAATGTTAATGATGGGTTTGTGCTTCCCCCACTTGTCTTGGTGGGTAACTACCCTAATAGAAAGCTTAGTGACCATGCACCTTTTATGCTAATTTTCATTCACTCACCTTTAACATCCTCTTCAGCTTATAAATTAAACTAAATCATTTACTTTTATTTTTATCCATCTTTATTGAAATATGGGAAGTCTGCTTAGATTGCGCAGCTCCTGTGTGACATTTTAAAATCCTTGGTATAAAAGAATTTTGGGAATGAATGTACAACCTTTCTTTTAACAAAACTAATATTACAGTAATTCAATGTATATAAATTTTTGTTCATAAAGAGCATAATGCATTATGATTTGTGTATAACAAATTGTTAGACAAAACTTTTGTGTTAATGCTGAAAAGTTGTATACATATATACTTGTTTATATTCATGTAAATATCTTCTTAACATTAACAATATTCAAATGAATAATTAATGTGTGATTATTAATTGTGTATAAATTTACTAATTATTATTAATTTATGGATAATTACTTAAATACATATTTTTTAATAGGCTTATCTTAGCTTAATAATAAATTAATTCAGATTTAGCAGATTTATTCACTCTTGCTCCGCTTTTATTTGGGCTTAGCGGTTATGGAAAGGCACAGCTTCCAACACTATTATTCACAGATTCGCTGCTAAGCCCAAAAACAAGCGAAGTAAGTTAGGAGTTTCAATTCATTTATCGCCTATTTGAAGACCTTAACTTGTCCAGTAAAAATCAAATGAATTTTAATAAATATATATGAACTGAATGAAGAGCAGAGCAAATATGGTTCCAAGATAATTTTTTTTTTCTAACCCTCTATTATTGTATCTAAATTTTTACTTAGTTCCTTTTACCTCTCGGCGAGCCGTAAGGATTTGTTATTTATTATTATGCCTTGTTTTGTCCTTGGACATTTGAAGGTTTGTATATATTTGTTTTTATTTTTAATATACAATTCGGTCCTCCTTAATAACGTTCCTCTTCCCTCCTTTCTGACAGTCAGCTACCTTGGGTTCTACCTAGACAGTAAACTAACCTGGAAGACTCACTTACAGACAAAGAGACTAGAACTAAACAGACGCTTTAGACAGCTATACAGATTGCTGAACCACAGATCCAGATTAACAATAGAAAACAAAATAACTTAACAAAACATTAATTAGACCTATCTGGACTTATGGTATTGAATTGTGGGGCACAACGAAGCCATCAGGGGTTCCAGTTCAAAGTCCTTCGCACAATCCTCAACACTCCTCCCTACGTATCCTATAAAACCATCAATTCTGATCTGCAAGTACCTTTTGTTTCCGAGCTCATCCCCTCCAAGTTTGATAAGTTCCACACAAACCTCCAAGGACATACAAATCCTCTAGTCCTCTCCCTGGCATACCACGTTCATCCCGACCACCCTTCCCGACGCCTCAAGAGGAGGGGGCCAAGGGACCTACTCCAGCAAGTTTAGTTAAAATATCAAGGGAGTGAACGCACTGGAATTTTTCTTTCCCTCTCACTCCCTTCTTGACTTCCTGCCTAGTCTCCTTCTTATCCTAGGATAAGGAGAAGATGGGTGCCAGATAGTCTATCGCGGGTGAACCTGGGCTCCTCTCTGAGGACGGGTTACGTCCCGAGATAGAGGAGCAAGGTCAACAATGTACCCCATCAAAAATTATAGTGTATCAAATATGTACAGAATAATTTTTTTTAAATAAAGACTTATATACATCAATATACATTTTACATGTATTTATGAGATTTATAAGAGGTTGAGGGATACCTCTTTTGTAAAGATAAATTCTCAGGAGGCTGCTGTCTTAAAGGCTTAGGGAAGAATGCCTATAGTGGGAAGAGGGAGAGTGATGTTGAGGAAATGACGAGTTAGTGAGGGGGGGGGGGAGATCTGGCAGCAGGAGAGAGAGGAAATTGTCTGTAGCGCGGGACCTCTTCTCCTTCAAGATTGCGAGAGAGGAGAGTAACGAGGTTAGAGAAAGCCTTAATCCTGAAGAGAGGGATCAGATATATGCTCTCTCCTTACATATATCTCCCCTCTCTTCTTGGGGACTGATCAGGAGAATAGGAACACAGCTCTCGAAAATTTCAACACAGCACCTTTAAACCACTATTTAATGTACTTTTTATTCGTTGTGGTATTTAATCCCTCATTAATTTTAAACAATAAATGCAAGGGAATAGAATTTTGCAATTGCATTCCTTTAAAACTCCTCAAAGCCACCCTTCCCAGTATATTTCCTGTCCTCCTGCACACATACAAATTTTCCCTTCAGAGCTCAGTCTTTCCTAATTCCTGGAAACAAACAATAGTTAAACCTTTAAACAAAATTCCCAATCCCTCTTCCTTCAATGATTTCCGTCCCAAATCTATTCTCCCCATCCTTGCGAAACCCTTAGAAAAGTTGGTACAAAAACAAATGTCCCCTTTCTTGGAAAATGCAAAGCTCCTTGATTCTTTCCAATCCGGTTTTTGCCCTGGCTTCTCTACCCAGACTGCTCTCCTAAAAATAACCTCAGACATCCAAGCTGCAATTGACCAAAGAAAAATCGCAATCCTTGTTCTCCTCGATTACTCAAACGCCTTTGATACGATTAATCACTCCCGCCTGCTTTCTAAACTTTCCTTCTCCAACAATTCCCTTCTTTATTTCTGTCAGGCCGATTCCAAGTAGTTTCTATCCCCGAAGCACCTTTATCTTCCCCTCTTCCTATCACATCTGGGGTCCCGCAGGGCTCTAGCATCTCTGCCACCCTGTTCTCTGCCTATATTAATGACCTCAATCTTTACATTAGACACTGTTCCTATCAGATTTACGCATATGATACCCAAATTTACCTGTCCTTCCCTCCAGAAGAACTACAAACCGCCATCCAAAAATCCAAGAAGACCTAAATTCAATATGTTCCTGGCTTTGACAAACAAGCTTTCTCTGAATGTCAAATAATCTCCGGCTATTGTTTTTGGATCTAGTTCCTTGCTTACATCACTCCTTGCTATTCCTTACCTCACAATCAATCAGCGCCCAATTTCCTTTCATTCCTCAGTCAAAAACCTTGGCATTATCCTAGACCAAAGCTTTTCATGGAAACCTCATATTTCACAGATTTCCCTTCGCTGTTTCTCCACTCTCCAACAATTTCGCAGCTCTAGCCATCTCCTGCCTCGTAAAACCCATCTCGTAGCCTCCTTATGTCCTCACTCATATTCCCCCATTTTTACTATGGTTGCGCTGTTTATGGGGGCCTCACCGGAGAACTAGAGGATAGGCTTAAGCCTCTAATAAACTGTTTCTTCAGGTTTGTCTTTGGTTCTCAGAGAAGCGCCCACGTTACAAAGCTGTACTCCCAGTCGGGATGGTTATACCCATCTTACCGTTGGCAATATTTCCTTGGTTCTCTCTTCTATCAAGTCAAATTTTCCTATTCCCCTCCCTACCTCTATGATCTTTTAACTTTCAAATCCTCAGTACTTTCCCGCCCCACCCGTTCTCAACTTTGCGACCTTTATCTTTCCCCTTACAAATCCGCTGCATTTAGTCGCTCCTTCTTCATCAGATCCTACAGGCTCTGGAACTCGATCCCTCAAAATATTCGCCACTCTTCCTCGCTCGCATCCTTTAAATCCCAGCTGAGATGATTTTAGTTGGGGTTCGGTCAAGGTAGAAACCTCCACCTTGACCGAACCCCAACTAAAATCATCTCAGAATAATATCTACGGTAAAAAAAAGCTCTCCTTTTAAATCCCAGCTATTTCAACATCTCCTCTCCGTACAATTGGGTATCAGGAACTGCTATACTGCATCTTGTTTAATATTTATTTTTATCATGACTAATTGTTATTCTATTTGTTTTGATTTACATTGTTTTTTCTTGTGTAACACTCATTTTCTTTTTGAGCCTATATTTTTTATTGTATTTTTTTGTTGTTTTTTATTACTTATTTGTTTTATTTCTGTACTTGTAAATATTATCATAGTTATGTTCAAAATATTTTATATTATTAACCTATCTTTTATTTGTACTTCTTATTTTATTGTTGCAGCTAGGTCAGAATCAGCCATACTGTCAGCTGTGACCTCTTTTTTATTCAAGGGGACTTATGTCCCAGTATAAAATTTATTTTTCTTTCTTTCTTTCTTTCTTATTTATTGTATATAAAATGTTCTATTTTAACTTCTAAAACAGAAAAAAAAAATCAAATTTTTTGCCTAATAAAAGAGTTAATATATTTTTTATATAATTTATTGTTCATTCTCAAAACTCATTTTGAAAGTTTTCACTGTTTCCGAAATAAGAAAACATTATTACAACAACACCATGGAAATTAAAAATGATAAGGGGGAGGGGAAGCTTGAAGCATCAAAGAGAAGAACTAAAGTTTTCACAACAATTAGGAATAAATTGAAATACTAATAATAATTAAATGTAAAGACCGTCACGTAGGAGCTGCATAAACCAAACAAATAACTTGAACTTTTTATGTCATGTAATCCCCCACTCGTATAGAATATACCATCTCTCTGCCAATAAATCTTTAGAGTATCATAACACTAAATTAAAGTAACTTTTGTACTTGTATCTTATATTTAAGATAATATCCCTTTCTTACTTGTCCGACTTCACTCGTAATGAAATCTTTCCTTTTGAGGCGCTTTTCGCTTCTAGGATATAAAAATAAATACCAACGAGAGACTAGAACTAAACAGACGCTTTAGACAGCTATACAGATTGCTGATCCAGATTAACAATAGAAAACAAAATAACTTAACAAAACATTAATTAGACCTATCTGGACTTATGGTATTGAATTGTGGGGCACAACGAAGCCATCAGGGGTTCCAGTTCAAAGTCCTTCGCACAATCCTCAACACTCCTCCCTACGTATCCTATAAAACCATCAATTCTGATCTGCAAGTACCTTTTGTTTCCGAGCTCATCCCCTCCAAGTTTGATAAGTTCCACACAAACCTCCAAGGACATACAAATCCTCTAGTCCTCTCCCTGGCATACCACGTTCATCCCGACCACCCTTCCCGACGCCTCAAGAGGAGGGGGCCAAGGGACCTACTCCAGCAAGTTTAGTTAAAATATCAAGGGAGTGAACGCACTGGAATTTTTCTTTCCCTCTCACTCCCTTCTTGACTTCCTGCCTAGTCTCCTTCTTATCCTAGGATAAGGAGAAGATGGGTGCCAGATAGTCTATCGCGGGTGAACCTGGGCTCCTCTCTGAGGACGGGTTACGTCCCGAGATAGAGGAGCAAGGTCAACAATGTACCCCATCAAAAATTATAGTGTATCAAATATGTACAGAATAATTTTTTTTAAATAAAGACTTATATACATCAATATACATTTTACATGTATTTATGAGATTTATAAGAGGTTGAGGGATACCTCTTTTGTAAAGATAAATTCTCAGGAGGCTGCTGTCTTAAAGGCTTAGGGAAGAATGCCTATGGTGGGAAGAGGGAGAGCTTTTCGGTCAAGTCTCTAACCCTCATTGTTAAATGTTGCTGAGTAAAACCTAAAATATTTATTTTATCAATAAAACAATCTATGTCGAGTTCTCTTCAATCTAAACTAAACCTTACACCCGCTGTATCGATTAAATATAATTATAATTATTATTTGTTGTGGTATTTGATCCCACGTAAATTTTAACAATTTTTAGTGCAAGGGAACAGAATAAAAAATCTAACTATCCCGTGACTCTCAGCACTAGTGCGGGGAGTTTAATAACTTATCAGACTTGTCCCGGTAGCATAAGTGGAAAATGCACCGGCCCGGATAGCAGGAGATCCAAGTTCGAGTCCTGGCTGGGACAGTTAGATTATTTATTCTGTTCCCTTGCACTAAAAATTGTTAAAATTTACGTGGTATTAAATACCACAAAAAAAATTTATAAAATTAAAATTTAAAAGTAAATAACGAAAGTCAAGTCATTTAAACAGCTTGACAATGTCAGCTCCTCCGAGCATGAGCGATATATTCGTCGGCCTCGGAGGTTGGACTCTCGACACTAGTGCGGGGAATTTAATAACTTATCAGACTTGTTCCGGTAGCATAAGTGG
>KZ806890.1:1058350-1069366 GCA_000696205.2 Oncopeltus fasciatus
CATAATGACAAGAACATGGGAATGGATCTCCTGCTTGCCGGGCCGGTATGCTATCCATTGCACCACCGGGACGAGCTAGATAACTTATTAAATTCCCACCACAATAATAAAATATATAAAATATAGATAATAAGTTATCTAGCTCTTCCCGGTGGTACAATGGATAGCAAACCGGCCCGGCAAGCAGGAGATCCAGGTTCGAGTCCCGGCTGGGACAGATAGATTTTTTTAATTCTATTCCCTCCCATTAATTGTATAACATTTACGTGGGATAATAAACCACAACCATATAAATATAGATAAAAGAAAGGTTTAGACATGACAAGTCTTTAACTAAGTATAAACTTTTGGCGTGGCAAAAGTTTTTTTCTTTAAAAGTAATACTCGCCACGATAACTTTATCTTTGCTTGAGGAGGACAGGTGCACAGAGGGTCATAGTAGTGCATCTTGTCTGAGGAGGACAGGTGCACAAAGGGTCATAGTAGTGCATCTTGTCTGGGGGAGAACAGGTGAACAGATGGTCATAGTAGTGCACCTTGTCTGATGAGAGCGGGTGCACAGAGGGTCATAGTAGTGCACCTTGTCCGAGGAGAACAGGTGCACAGAGGGTCATAGTAGTGCGCCTTGTCTGGGGAGACCGGGTGCACAGAGGGTCATAGTATAGTGCGCCTTGTCTGGGGAGACCGGGTGCACAGAGGGTCATAGTATAGACTCTCCAATGGACTGCTAATCCAATAGCATCTTCCCCGATAACCTTCCTTTCAGATTGATAGGGCCAGTAGAAAAGAAAATAAACAGATCCATCTTTTATAGACCTCAGAAGATGTACTGGACGTTGCTGAGGATATTCAGGTGAAACATCGATGCCGAACTGTAATACATTTTGCGATTTTTTTTTATTGAATCTAAGACTTTCTTTTCGCTAACCTTACGTCAAATTTTTAACAGATTTATCACAGGGAAATCAAGCTATTCACGTTGGTGCCATGACAATATATCAGAACGAATTTAACTAATATTCACCGATAATACATTTGAGAAGCTAAACTTGACTCGTTTCTGACCACTAGCCAGCCATACGTGCTTACCTGATATAATAAATAAGTTTAAGCCTCTGCATTTTTCGAATACTAATCTACATCAAGGAAATCAAACTATTCAAATTAATCCATGACATGAATTTTTTTTTAAATTTCAACAGATCTTTAGCTAACCTACATTGGAGAAGTTAAAAGTGGAGTCTGGATCAAAGCTAATGAAAAAAATAGGAATTTTTTTAAGATTTGAAAATTTTATAAAAATTATGAGAGGGAATAGAATAAAAAAATCTATCTGTCCCAGCCAGGAATCGAACCTGGATCTCCTGCTATCCGGGCCGGCGTGCTTAACCATTGGGGGGGGGGGGACCGGGTGCACAGAGGGTCATAGTAGTGCATCTTGTCTGAGGAGGACGGGTGCAGAGAGATTACAGTGTTCCTTCCATTAACAGATGCAGAAAGTATCTGTGTAAATATAAATATTTTGTAGTTTTCCTGTCCCCAGGTATGAAGGTGCACAGATTGTCGGAGCATTGTTTTTTCGCGGAGATGGACAGGGGATCATAGCAGTGTTTCTTTACGGACAGAAAAAGGAACAAAAAAAACAAGTTTGCTCAGTCTTTGCTATTTTGAACAGGATGGTGTCTTGTAGACAGCCTTTTATGACTTAGAGGTTTAATAGGAGGTTAAAAATTAAAAAAAAATATTAATAGTTACATTACTATAAATCAATTCGCTAATAAGTAATTTAATGGTTAAGGTAAAAGTTTTTTGAATTGTTGCGCCTTCATCGATTGACCCGTGGGGAGTTTTGCCATATTCATTTATTATAACAGTTGTAATAAACATAATAATTAATTACTATAAGAAACTATAACTCACAATTCAATAATATAACAATACTGATAATACATAATAGTGACCGATTAAAATAACAGTAAAATAAAGTTAATATACAAGAGGTCTTGAAAACTTAATAAGTCGAGGTTGCTCTCATTTCAAGGGACTTAGCTTATTAAAAATACATTGATTTGTTGAAATATTGCCCAGTTTCTTGGAAAGTAATAACAAATCCCATTGCTTTGGTTACTTTAAAGAAATCTTTTTTCCCCATCTCTCTAAGGAAATGTAGAGTAAAATGTCCATTATAGTGCAGTAGAAGATATAAATAATTAGGAAGGCAGGCAGCTTTTGAAATAATTAGGGCTAAACTTGTATAAAAAATATGGAACAGTAAGTCCGTAACACTGGAAATAAAAATTTTTTATATTTAATTTGATAGAAACCATCTCAACCTTATTACTTAAATTATGTTAAGTTTTATAATTTTTGGATAGCTTATTTCATGGCTTTTTTTAAAAATATATAATAAAGAGGTAGACCACCATCAAAAGCCATTCATGGAACTTTCTATGAATGTAAGTTTACAAATGATACGGTACCGCTATGCCAACTGCCTACAAACCTGAGGGTATCTGTTGATGGTATTGGGATGAGGGTATGGCTGGTAACCACGAGTAGCACTTGGGTATATGTTCCTCATCAT
Organism: Oncopeltus fasciatus; assembly: GCA_000696205.2. Lineage (NCBI taxonomy): Eukaryota > Metazoa > Arthropoda > Insecta > Hemiptera > Lygaeidae > Oncopeltus > Oncopeltus fasciatus. The sequence continues at coordinate 1,060,935 of KZ806890.1, forward strand.
CGCCCCATTACAGGTCGGCAGGACAGAGGGAGCGAGGGCCTTCTGAAGCTGCTTCTCCTGTTTCCTGTACTTCGCCCGCCTATTCTGGAACCAAACCTGAAATCAAACAAAAACCAGTTATCCTAAACAGGGAATGACTTCTCTTATCTAGGAGTCGCCAATAGGTTTCTCCCACTATGCGACTATCCCTCCACCAAGACTTTGTTGGAAAATGGGGAAAATTTTCAAGTGTAAGGCGTTTCTCCTTCACAGACTGAAAAAAAAAATTGAATTTCAAGGTAATTAAGTTTAAAAAGAAAAAAACTAGTAAATTAAAACTGAAAAAAAAAAATTGGGAGCCGAGATAATGAGATAAATATAGAAATAAAAGTTATACTTATAATAATTTCACTATAGAAAAAATAAAGTCAATTTTGAGAAAGAGGTGAACTAATTTTAAAAAGAGGTTAATGAACATTGTTAGAAGAATAAATACAGAAGAAACTAAAGCACTCGATAAAGAAAAGAAAAAAATGTGAAGACTATGTCAAACCGGTTTTCTATCATTACTAGAATATTCAGAAGGCGAGAGAAGTTGAATGGGTTAGTTCTCTCAACATAGAATGACTTAGAAATGAATGAGACTGCTCTTCATTCGCAAGAGCGAAATCCACTAAAGCAAATTATAATTCACTTGGAGGGAATACAATACGAGTAGCTCAGGAATGCCGTTCGGGTCTCGAAATCCGTGCGCTGCGGGCACAAATCATGGCAAGCTTTAATCTATAAGCAAAAGCTTGTCCAGAGCCATGGATGTTTAGAATGGGATGGCAGATGGCCCCTCCCAACATGGTCCTAAGTGGTTGGAAGGTAGATTAACACTTGTTTAAAAAAAAAAAAAAAGAAGTTCAATACGCCTATCTAGAAAGACCAAGGTGAACGAAATTCCGTCTTGTAAACAATGGGCATTTGAAATATTGGTAACATGATGACGTCACAAGACGCAAATATAATTTAGATGAGGGCTCAACACACATTTTTAGTGTCCGTGAAATCAGAATTTAATATACAATGAAATTTTCGTTGCATTGGAACTATATTTTTTAATAAATACAAAAAATAAAAATAGCACTATACTAATAACGGTAGTGCAACTTTATTTTAAATTTAAACATAGTGGGAAAGCAAGTAGGACATAAAGCATTAGTAAGCAGAGCGAGGAGACAAGAAAGGACGGGTTGGAGTCTATTGAATTTGGAAAATGTGGCGGGGAGAGGCTGGAGGAATTCTTCAGCCGACGACTTCATCAGTATTCCACACTGATAAGGCATTCCAGGGACGCAGTTAGCGACATTTAACTGTGTTCCAGCGCCTCCGGCAAACCTCGAGGTCGAGGTAGCAGGAAGAAACTAACTCCCCTCCCTCTTCACATTAGATTTCTCAGTTTTTCTTCGCCGAAACTTCATTATTAATATCCCATTTATTTTTTCTGAACAACGAAGCAGGACGCAACAGGATAAAATATTGAACAATAAAATTCATATGATTACGACCTTAAGGAACTAATGCAAAACAAAAACGGTTAAAATGATACAAAACAGACAGGATACTATTTTTATCAACAAATTTCACTGGTTTTATTTTTTAATGATTATTAGAATAATCATTAAAAATAAAAATAATGATGCTATCAACTAATTACGTAAAGTTTAAATGAGTAGTTTGACAGCTGAAAATATGACATAAAACAAAGTTTAGTAAATGTTATTAATGTGTAAAGGAGGATTATGGACCCCAAATTTATTTATTTTATTTTTTTTTTAAGGTTATTTTATTTATTTTGAAATTACATCCTGCACAGCGTGCATCTTGCTGCTTCTTTTCCATTCTCTTATTATAAATTTCATAGTTTCCCTAGTACAAAGAAATTACTATGTACATCCACATAATAATATACAATTCATTACACCTCACCATGACTTATTGCTAAGAAATTCTTCTTCTTGAAAATATCTTCCCGCTTCTAAAAATATCTCTCTGGCGTTAATGACCAAAGGTTCACACGCCATTAAATAAACGAACAGTAAATAGTATATATTTTCTTTCATCAAACAAAAAGTGAGAGTTTAATTAACTGAATTATTTAAAAGAAAAAAGTTTTCCAAGTCCTTTATACATGCACATACATGTATGTGTTTATATATATAAAGAACATTATTTACTAGTTTTGTACTTTTCTTTAAAAAATTTTAGTCAATTAACCTCTCNTACGTAATAGGGTGCATCAACTATGATTCTTAGGGTTTTGGATTGGAAGGACTGTATTCTTTGGATGTTGGATGGTTTAGCAGTTCCCCACAGTTCGACTCCATAAGTCCAAATAGGTCTCAACAGTGTCTTGTAAAGAGTTAGTTTGTTAGTCACAGTTAAAGTTGATTTGCGGTTTAGCAGCTTGTAAAATTGTCCAAATCTCTCCTATTTAGTTCCTGTCTTTTGATTTTTGTATGTGTGTTCCATGTTAGTCGGGAGTCAAGATGAAAGCCCAAATATCTGACGCAGTCGGGAAGTAGGGATGGGAATATCATAAAAGAAAATTCTGCCAGGCTGTTTCTTCCTTAGTGTGAACGTAACATGACAGCATTTGCTTTCGTTAACCTTAATGCGCCAGAGCTGGTCCCATCGCTGTATGTCCATAAGAAAATTTATTTTTCATTTTAAAACACACAGAAGTAGTTGGTGGTTATCTTCTAACCTTAACTCTTAATGAATATTTCATTTCCACTAATGATTATGCAATTCATTTGTAAAATATCAATGTAGGCTCTTCATAAAGAATAAATGCTGTTGGAGAATTGTTAGCGCGCATGTTCAGTACTGCTGTGCCGTCCCAACAAACCACCTGCATCAAGTCCCAAAATCACACGAAAATTAGCTAATGGCGGGTAGAATACATGTCTGATATACATGATAATATAAGCAATTCTTTTTTTTTTTTTTCTTTTAACTACTAACAAGCGGATAGAAATTCCGTCACGAAAATTAAGCGTATTTCCCAAGTCCCGTTAAAGTTGCACGTAAATAAGAGTAAATGAGCGTAATTTGGGGGATGACCACTCAGGTTTGCTCTAAATTGGCAGGGGTAGTTTGGGGGAGGCCCAATCCCTTCTTAGCTTCATTCTTTCCAAATAAACGTTTTTCTGAGAAAAAAAATTCTTACTGATTATAAATGTTATGAAATTACATTTTACACTTATTTTTTAAATACTTTTTTTTTTTTTTTTTTTTTTTTAAGCTATTGTTATGAAAAATTATAATACCGAAGAATTACGATTTTAAATTTTTTTTTTATCTCCACTTAAACCCTCCCCCCCCCCTCCAAATTTTAGTCATTAACGAGCACATCCAACGGTTTCTTAAAAGAAGCTAAGTACCGAATTGGGTTTTATTATTCCAAAAATTGCTGGAACGTGAACGCGAACACACACACTTATGTAGACACTTTTGAATAGACAACTTTTTTTTAGCTTCTCCAATGCAGGATCGGTGAAGAACTGTTGAAATTCTTCATAAAAGTCGCATCATGATACTAACATGAAGTTTGATTTACCCACAAAAAATCTGATGTGAATAATGATGAAGCTATAGCCTTAAGCATAAGCTGGGCTAAAAGCCTATTTAAAACTTTTTTTACCCTCCTCTTTAACCTTAGCCATATTACAAATGGTGTACTAGGAATGCAGTAACAGGAGCAATAGGTAGGAGAAGATAAACCTAGAAGATTACCCGATCACACTAATAATTGATATAGATAAGTGCTAATTAATTAAAATAATTATTATAATTTCTATATGAAAATTTAAAGTTAAAAAAAGAAGAGCAATTAGTTTCAAAACACCTTTATTGCTCTACTTTGATGTCTGTTCAAAAACTCAAATTTAAGTGCACAATTTACAGATATGAATCTTCCACTACAAAAGCAAAGTCTAAACAAAAAAACAGGTTGATTAATAATGATGTTTTGAAAGTTCCTTGAAATTTCTGGTTTTTTTTTTTATTTAACTTTCATAAAAAAATCATAAAACAGAATGTCATTTTATGGAAAGTAAATAAAATATAGAAATAAAATTTTTAGTAATTTTTTGTTGTTGCTTTAATAAAAATCAAGATAATAGCAATTATTTAAATACTCTCTTCCCCATACATATCAGTACTTTATGAGTTCATTCAAAGGTCAGTGTAAAGTTGAACATAAATAAAACATTTGGTCTCTATTTTAAAAATAGAGGAGCTATTAATATAAGTACTAGGTAAATGTTACAGAATACAGACGTCAAAAAATTATATTTTATTATTTCAATTTTAAATTATATTTTACAGTTACTATGTTCCATAATGTTTTAAATATTTAGCAATTTTGGAAGGATTATATTTTTAAAAATGTTAATATGGGCGCCCCTACTGGAAATCTGCTACAGGAGTTGAAGACGATTGCAAACGACTCTTATTTTTTATAATCCTTCGTCACAATGTGCCTGACTTCACTTGTATCCGAAGCGTTCAGAAATAGCTTGTTTGGTCCTGAAGGCACGTGTCCCGCTGTGGCAGACGTCGAGGGAAGCGATAAGAAGGCGGATTAACGCGAGAGATGGCCTGGAAGGGGTGGGGGCGAACGAACTCGCCTGGAGAATTTCCAGGGGGATGGCAAATAATACCTCCGGGGGATGGGGTGGCAAAGATCAGCCCTCGGTGGGCCGGCCGATAGGCGTGGCCGAAGCGCCCAATAGGACTCTGTGGGCGGAGCTGCCTCGGCCAATAGCATTAAGAGTGGGCGTGGCCAACCCTTACAACAGCTGATACTTCTAGGCTCTAGTCACTCATCTACAATCCATTCAATAGGGAGGGACATTCAAGGTCTCCCATCCTTCACATATTAACATAATATTTTCTATTTACATTTGTTAATAAAATACATTTATTTGAAAAAAAAATAAGTCCTAATTTAAACTAAAATAAATTCAATAGATGGTTGAGGTACTACCAAAATTAGCCCCTTGATCTTAGCCCCTTGGCTAAATACTTATCTTCTGTTGAGTTTAATCCCTTAAAGAAATAACATTAAAATGTTACAAAAATAATAATAATAGTTAGGTTTTATTCTCTCATTAGCAATATTATTCATATAAAAATAAATTTAAACTAATATTTGTATTATTTTTAAATCAGTCTGTTTCTGAGCACATAACAATGTAGGCACTATATAATCATTTAAGGGCAGAACCGATCATCCTGCTTTGGGGAAATAACAGAACCGCCTTAACGAATTTTGTACAATTTTGCAGGAAACAGGCTTATATCTAAGAGGTCATATGTTCACTTGGTCGGAGATTATATAATAGTAATTTAAATTGCAAATCCAGTACACTCCAGAAATAGATTAATATAAAACAGTGGAAATAAAATATAGTCAACATTATATAAGTGTCTGTGAATGTGTGCATACATACATATATGAAAAGGGTATTCTCAAAATTTAACACTCTAGCCTTCCTTCATTTTTCTTTATTTAAATATATTAAACAACATTAAACTTATTTATAAATCCTATAAAAAGCATAAAATGTGTATGTATATATATATATATATATATATATTTCAATTAAATAATGTGTTATTTATATTGTCAGTGGAGTGNATATATTTCAATTAAAATACTAAAATTTCTTCAACAATAATATATATTATATTTATGTTGTTGCTTTTTTTTTAAATAGTAAGCAATTTTAATGCCATTTAATACATTTCTGGTCTCTGAAGATTAGACCATTTATCTACTTACTCATGGCTATATAATGGCAAAGGATAACCCATCCATTTGTGAGGTCTGTGTACAACATCTTACCATCAAACATATATTTACAGAGTGCCTAAAATATAAAGAAACAAGGAAAAAATATAACTTAAATGGTACTCTAGACGGAATTCTTTTGGATGACGATAAAGTCGTCGACTCTGTAATGAACTTTCTGAAAAAGGGCTGGCTATTGAATCTTATCTAGATGCATTTTCAGTATGCTTCTTTTCCATTCTCTCTCGATGTTTTCTTTCTTATAAATTTCATAGTTTCCAAGCACAAAGAAATTACTATGTCCATCCACATAATAACTATTCGCATTAACAATTCATTACACCTCACCATGACCTATTGCTAATAAATTTTTCTTCTTGAAAATATCTTCCCGCTTTTAAAAATATCTCCCTGGCGTTAATGACCAAAGGTTAACACGCCATTAAAAAAAAAAAAAACAAGAAAAAAAAAACACACATTACCTTCCTATCTCGTCAAAAAACAGTTCGATTCTCTTCCTCTCGAGTGGCTTTAGAGAGAGGGAGAGTTTTAACCCGGTGGCCCTTCCTCCTGATATCAAATGTCCTTTGAGATACAAAGCACGTTGTGGAGGGAGGGACAGAGAGCGATGAAAGAGAGCGGAAAGGGGGGAAAGAAAAACCGGGGTTTGAGGAAAAGGGTATGTTGAGGACAAAAAAAAAAAGAAAGAAAGACTGAAAGATAAAACCTTGGAAATAATTGCAGTGCTGGGACGAAAAGGGATGAAACGCTTGCTCTGTTTTCTCCAGATAAAAAACGAAGGAAGAGCTTCATTAAGTTCGCTGGCAAGGATCAGTTTCAAAGTGATTACGTCAGTCAATGTCTCGGAGGTAATAACATGATCTCCCTTAGCTTGGAAGATCATGGCTGAGGTGCTCCACGGAAACATCTTTTCCGCCCACGACAAATATACAAGTAAACCCTTCATCCTCGTGTCCTTCTTCGCAGTGGTACTGTAGAGTAGTAGCAGCACGTCCCGTGCTTTTAGTGTTCATTTCTGTAGCTCCTTTGTGGCTCGTCCTTCATCTGTGATGAATAACCCTGACCGCCATGTTGAAATACCCCTATGACCGTTCACTTGTATAACCATCCATTTGTTATACAAGACATTTTTAATTACAAATGGATGACAATTTAGTCCAAGTGGTACTTTGTGCAATGTTTGAAAGAATTAAGGAGTGTTTGGAAGCTGTAAATATCCTCATTTTCCATAGGATTTTCAAAGACTCTTGGTTGTTCCTCATGACAACTTTAATCTAGGTGGGTTAACATTCGAAGGATAATTTATATAATTGGGTCAATAAGTGGGGAGTTTCTTTATTCAAGGGAATTCAAACTAGGCGCAACTATTTAAAAAAATCTATTCTCAATTTATATATGATTTTAATGAGCGCTTTAAATGTATATGAGTCGTTCTGAGGAAAACATTTTTAGAAAATTATTTTGATATTTCTTCCAATTTATAATAGCAATACATTCGTTGTCCTTTGGGTAATGGAAAAGTATATGTCATATAAAACATATGACTTAACCTATACAGTTGATTTATTACTGTTCTTCTTAAAAACATATGACTTAACCTACACAGTTAATATGTTATTGTTCCTTAAAATGTAACGCGTTATTTCAATTGTGCTTTTGATTAATAGATTGCACAATGTAAATTGAGTTATTTTAAAATAATTATCAATGCACAATATTATAGGAAAAATAACTACTAATTTTAGCAAACTGACCGGTATTGAAAAAAATCTTACAATAATATTGCCTCCAAAAACATTTCTAATGGATTAGAGTGAACGTGAAAACTTCTACGATAAAAAACCAATACCAAGAGGAGCCAAAATTGTATTCACCAAAATACTGTTATAAAACCAGCAATCATCTTCTACTCCTTAACAGAAACAATATTCTCAAGATATTATAAATGACAAGAGATCATCTGGAAAATTCTTGTGGGAAGACATACCCGAAGATTAAGAAGTATAACATGTATAATATTAACATTTACTGTTAAAATAGGAGAAAAGTTTTCAATCGTCGAAATCGTTATTAGGCTAGGGGAATGCAATTCTTTGGCTAGCTCTCAGCCGACTACCGGAAAATCATTTTTGCCAAAGAGAATAATAGATTATGTAACCGGACTTAAGAATTCCTCTACTTGGCGAGGTGAATTCAAAAGGACCTTGATAATGCAAATATAAGAAAGGCCGACGTTCTACAGACATCATCAAACACAAAGTAGGTGAGTGGAAAGTTCAATTTCAGAACAACCAAGGAAAAAGAAAAAACTGTAGACCGATATGGTCAGGTGAGCGTAAATAAACCTTTTCGGAAAGAATGAAAGCCTATTCTTCCATTTCAAATGGAGTGTTTTTGACCTTAAAGAAGTAGAAGTTGGGGTTCAGTCCAGATTGATCCAAAAAATACAATTTAAAAAAAATGTGTATTTCTTATTATCTGCCGACATAGTAAGCCGATATATCATTACTGAACATTCATTTTTTTGGGGGGGTTTTTTTTTGCTATTTTTTTTAATCAAGCAAATTCATTGAACTAACTGCACAAA
>KZ806890.1:1078860-1090521 GCA_000696205.2 Oncopeltus fasciatus
AAACACTAAACACAACGGATATATATATATATATATATACATTTATATGATCTTTATACTTTCTTTTATTCAGAGGAGATTTCCCGTAAGGAAATTACTTCAATTCATGAATGAATGTGAATGTGCTTGTGCGACTGAATATAATTTTTATATTCACCTTAGAAACGGATTAAAAAACATTCATTAATCGAAGAAATTTTCTTAGAGGAGAATTGCTACAAATAGAGCAAGCTACATAAACTAGTTTTAGAGTATATTTAAGCGGAAAAGAGCATTGTGAGTAATAGAACAAAATCACCTTAGGGGACACCCTAACTAACCCCTTCCGAGGAGGAGACGAGGGATTGGAGGAAACATAAATCAATAAAGGAAGGGTATATTTTAATATCAAAAGTTTAAACGTAACAGACATGCCCTCAGTTATAAGATTAAAAATTCAATAATAACTTTATAATGTCTTTCGAAATGTTTAAATTTTATATAAAAGAATCACAGGAGTATTTTTGGAATTCTTACAAGAAATATGGAGTTAGTCATCGGTATCTTCACTCTGATTTAGCTCTTTGTAGAAGCTGTTCACAATTGATATGAAGTAACCTTCCACGACTAAAAGTGGTAAGAGAAAGAAAACTCCACCGAATTTGTGATTATACCATACTCTTTCGTGGATGGTGTCTACAAGATCAATCGACAAATTAGCAAAGAGGACGGATTGCATGAAGATCCATGGTATAAACATGGCCTTATCTTTCTTGACAACACCGAGGTAGAGTACAAGGGAGAATAATATTTCGGACACGGCCACAGAGAAGGCGAACTCGTCTCTCACGAAGGCATTGTTGAAGCTGTAGTATTCCTCCGGGAAGATGGCGTCATGGCGCTTGTGCCAGCGGTACTCCATGATGAGGCTGCGTATAATCTCCAGGATGAAGAGACCGCCGATCAGCACCAGATGGAGGAGTGCGACGACCTTCGCACCGGTCTCGAGGCTGAAGAAGTGGAGGAAACTCTTCAACCTTGGCATGCGGAGGTACCGATAGGCCTGTACGAGCAGCATCTTGGGCCGACAGGAGTAGACTGGCTCTCGACTATCAGGTCCGGCCTATCTCGCAACCGCCTACCAATATCAGCTGACAGACACCAGGAGTGCTCTGGCTTTTTTTTTCGTAAATTGAGGCAGCTGAATAATAAGTGCCCGTTTCTGATAGTCTAAAGGTTTGTACCACTGGTATAGGATTAGTTCTCCGAGAGGGTGGGTAATATTTCTGTACCGTCCGAACATATAACCAACTAATTTCAAACCTTCAACCACCAAAAAAAAAAAAAAAAAAAAAAAAAAAAAAATTCCTCTATATTGCATAGTTGACTCTTATTAATAATTTATACTCTACAAATATTTTTCTTTTAAATATTCCATCCATAAAGGACATGCAAATTAAATTATCTACGATAAAAGAAAATTCTTGCCTGAAGAATTGGTATTTTCTGGTCCAGAGAAAAAAAAGACCATTTTTCTAAAATATTTAAAATTGAAGTTTACTTCGTAAGCTTTCTTCTGGGCTGTTAGCAAATTGACATTATAATGAAAAAATAGAGCAAAGTGTACCGACAGAAATAAAAAGTAAAGAAAGATATAGAAGTAATAGATTATTAATTTTTTTTTTAAATACTAATACAAAACAATTATTCAAAAATTATAAAATCCACTTTCTAAATTAAGAAATCTAAAAAAAAATATGATAGTAAAGTAAAGTATATATATATATATGTGTGTGTGTGTGTGTGTGTGTGTGTGTGTTATCCCATTACAATTATCTTTATTTCTCAAATTTGAAACCATATTTACAAGAAATTGTATATCTTATTTATTATTTTAATCTCCACAGTCTGAAATGATCAATATAAGTTAGAAAATTGCAAAATTGCTAATTTTAAGAGATCAGAGCTGAGGTTTTTGGAAATTAAAATAAAATTTCTTCTCAGAAAAAGTATTCCTCGGGATCTCTAACATCACATTCGCTCGATACAAACATTTAAGGATCACGAACCAATCCAGAACCTGTTCCGGATACATCCTTGGTACATAATCAAGTTTGTCCCCATGACAGAATGATTTGAAGAACCGAATCTTTTTATTTAATGAAAATATGAACATATACATTTAGGGCAAGTTCTAGATATCCAACGTAAATCCAACAGTTTTCAAATTAGATGGGCGGATGGTAGGAACCTCATTCCAATCTTTCTGCAGCAGTTCTCTTTTCAAAGTAGCACATGTAGTTTTAACATGGATAATTAAACTTCACCCCCTCCCCTCCTTCCCGCCGCTATACCTCGGATGGTATACCACAAGTGACTTAGATAGTATACACGGAATTCTACATATGTATACTAAGGGAGTGTAGTCTGTATTTATTCCTGAAGATATAAAAAAGGTAATATAAATGTATAATGAGATAAAACTGTTGGTATAATTCCAGGTGATATAGAGAATATTTTTTGGCTGCTGCAGATGCTGTATGTTAAAATGGAGAGTTTTTGACCGTAGAGATTATTAGTAGAATTTTATTTTGAAGTTCGGTCAAGGTAGATCTAAAAAAAAAAAAAAAAAATTTTAAAGTTTGCATTTTTTAAATTATCTACCAAGATCTTATATGCCAAAGGCAGATAATTAAAAAATACAAATTTTTAAATTGTATTTTTTGGATATATATTGACCGATCACCACCAAAAAACATCTACTTTCATGTGATGATGATATATTCATATAGTTTACTTCAAGGTGGTATAGATTATTAAAATCGTGGTCAAACTGTTCTTCGGTTTCTACAAGAGGACATTTAAAAAAAACCAAAAAAAAAAAAAAACATGTTTTGGGATTTCTGGAATTTTGAAGGTGATATTAATCATGAATTTGTTTTTGCTCATACAATAACTATACAGAAAAGAATAACTTCTTATTGCAAACCTTGGGGAAAAAATTGTGAAGTCCAATACACAATGTTTTCCCCAAGCAACAAAGAACGTTCCCGAAAATAGTGCTATGCAAAAAACCCGATCCGATATGAATTTCGGAGCCAGGTGGCTTCTGTAATCAGCTGAAATCTGACAATGGATAATTCAGACTAAAAATAAATAAACTCTTATTTATTTGAATACTTCTCCTTTTACATTTTTCATCCCCGGAAATTTATTCTTCCCACCGTTAAAAGAATTTTGCACTCCATTTTCTCGTAAAACAAAAACCTCTAGTGGCATTCTAGGTGATATCATATTTCTATATATCATAAAAATTATAATGTTGTTAATACATTTTGAATTATTTCACTCTTCACACTTAGAAAACAATGATACCCACCAACTCATATCAACAAGTAATTCATTAAACGAGTCGTTACATTACGCTATTTCGGGATGACTCTTCACAGAAGACTTACAAGAGACCCCGCAAGCACTAAACACTAAACACAACGGATCAAGACTCTATATTTACCCTTACATCCAAATCAAAACTACGCATGAAGCAGAAACTTAACGCATCTTACTAAACCACTTTAAAAATGCGGTATTCAATGTATACCGGCTAAAAATTCGAACTCAGATCTCATTCAGGCTTGGCAATCCGAAATTCTTCAACTAATTCTGAACGTAACAAAATTCATTTCAAACCATTTATTATTATTTTAATACAAAATATATGACTCTCTTCTACGCTCGCTTCCACACTAAATTAAGACACCATCCAAAGAGAACATACCATCTCATGATTATAATAACATACTGTTATAAATTATTACTATATTCCTTTGGCTTCCTTAATTGAATGCAAAATAAATTTTCGAAGAATTTTTATTTATTTTCATTTTAAATAATTATTTAAAAGAAATACAGCTTAAAATCATTTAAAATATAATTACAATATTAGAAGCATGATAGAAGGGTTTCACATACGAAAAGCATTAAAATTCCTCTGCCCCTTAAAGATACAGTTATCAGTGTCTAGATTATTATAGGTTTTATAAACACAAGCGACCCATCTTCTTGAAAGTTGAACTCTCATTCTGCTATAGTGGTCATGTATTTTTGGCAGTGTCTCGCCGAGCATTGTCCTGATGGAGTAGCAGCTCTTTTCTATTAATGAAGCCGGAATCATGATGCGCTAGCTCCGAGTATCATGATGAGCCATGCTTGAGGAGTATTCTTCTGCAGTGATAGTTTGACCTTGATTCAGGATCACAAAATATGCACTACACCTTTGGATGAGGATCAGGCTTTGAAATTTTTTTTTCGGTTCCTCGCCTAACACCACTGATATGATCGTCTTAAATTATTGTACAAATTTTCGTCGCATTCCATATAATCCTGTCTTAAAAGTTTTAAATTTTTAAGCGGGCAACTTAAGAAGATGCAGTTGCTAAGCTGCTCATTGGTTTCTGTAAGTTTATGAGAAATCCATTTATCCAGTTTTTTTTTTTTTTGTTTTTTTTTTTACTTTTCCCAGCCAATGGAGATAAGTCCAGGAAGTGGCTGGAGAAATATTAAGTTGTAAGGCCGTCTCTGAACAACTTTTGTTCAACTCCTGAATGAAATTTGGATATCCAAAATTGGGTCTTCCGCTCAAAGAGGGTATCCAAAAACTAAGCATATTTTTTTGGTCGCTTCGGTCGCTTTCAAACGGAGTTTATACTCTTAAAACAAAAGTGACTCAATAAGTGTTTCCACTAGTATAATTTTCAGTTCAGTAAGTTCGAACCCCTAAATTGGGCTGGATTAAAACTAACCCCTCTTTTCATAAAGGATCAGCATTTGCTTGCATGGGTAAGTCTAGCCTTAAGTTCATAGAACGATTAACGCTCCACAATAAAAATAAAAATTCACAAACTTTAAAAATAACATGACTATTTTAATGAAATGGTACAAAAAGTTAAAATATTATATTTACATCCATTCTATAAACATTTTAGTAACTAAAATAAAATAAATATAAATTTTAGTCTTCATCTAAATATCTCACCCCCCTTCCCTCCATCTCTCATCCGTTCATGCATNTCTTGTGCGCCATTGTAAACCACCGTCATGCTGATGCGCGCTATTGTTCCCTCACGATGAAGTGACCTGTTACTCTTAATTTTATTTTTTTCTTCTGGTGGTTGGTATAAACTATCGAGATTATACAGACATCAGTTGTCAAATCTTGCTAGTTTTCCACATAGCGGTGAAGCTGGAATCTAGAACCAGGCGAGATCTGATCCCATTGGTGGAATTTACAGTGGGAAGAGCTCTGAACTGTTGAAGTTAAGAGCTGTTTTTGCCTTACAGTCCATATCTTTCTGTTTTGTTTGTACTTTTAGTAAACGAAAAAAAAAGTTATATATATATATATATATATATATATATATATATATATATATATATATATATATTTTTTTATATCAATGCAGGATCGATGAAGATCTGTTGAAATTCAAAAGTCCCGTCAGAGCACCAACGTGAATATCTTGATTCCGCAATGGAAAATTTGACAAAACGTGATAATTTTATAATGAAATGCGGGGGCGTCCACGACTGAAATGGAATTATCTCAACCATAATTGCAGATTGCCTTTTTTTTTTTTTTTTTTTAATCTCTATGCTTACAACTATTTAAAAATTAATCTTGTCCTAGATTAATTCACTTTATGAGACACATGCTAATGCTTTTCTAAAAGAATCATAAATTTATGAGTGTGTGTATGTTTTTATAAGAGTATCATAAATGTATGAGTATGTGTATGTTTTTCTAGGATTATGATAAATTATTAAAACTAAAACTGAACATAAGAATGAAAGAAACCTCACCGCAACGTACCCTGAAGTTCAGCCATAGACATCACTGCCATGACTGCAACACAATACAAATACATAACCATTAGCATCTACACGGAATATATAAATGATATATTAACTATAATTTAAAAATTGTATTAAAAAAAACTAAGATTATTTTCACAAATTAAATTTCATTAAAAGAATTATAAAAATATATAGGTATTCATTCAAAATAAGGTATACTGCATAGAAGGGGGAGCACAGAGATTTACAAAAAAATGTTAAGAGCACAAATGACGTGCCGAAGACCGTTGTGTAGTGTTGATAAGAAGGTCATCGCGACGAGGTAATGCAGTGACGAGAATGAACATTTCAAAAGACCAAATGTCAAAAAAAAAAAAAGATTATATAAACGAATAATATAAACGAAAACTTGAGAAATTGAAATACGGTTGTTGTTTAACTATTTAAAAAAATTACAGTAAAACAAAGTACAGTTACAATTTTAAAAATTCTAATTTCGTCAAAACTTCGCGTCTCAAAGTTAACAGAAATTATTAATATTACTTTTGCCGATAAAGAGCTGCATTATAATTTTGTAGAAAGTACGGGGTAGGGGAAGGGGTGGTCTCTTAAATAGGTTTTATTTTTTCTGTCTATTTATAAATAAGTACTTTAAAATAATATATATTATTTTTTCATGTAGACATTGCACAAGTTTTTTTTATTTAGAATTAATATGCAGTTATGTCTTCAGTACTTTATATTTCTAATTTATTTTTCCAACTTTTCAAGTTTTGTTCCCCAATTTTTTCCCAAAAAAGACCCTTTTTTATCTATAAACATCTCATTAAATTATAATGTTGTCACCTATTTTAAATTTTAAATACAAAGTTATTTTATTCCAAACAA
The DNA here is from genome assembly GCA_000696205.2 of Oncopeltus fasciatus. Taxonomy (NCBI): domain Eukaryota; kingdom Metazoa; phylum Arthropoda; class Insecta; order Hemiptera; family Lygaeidae; genus Oncopeltus; species Oncopeltus fasciatus. The sequence continues at coordinate 1,085,581 of KZ806890.1, forward strand.
CCCATTTCCACAATATCATAGCCTACATGCAAACAAAGAAGGGCAGAAAATTTCATGCAGATCAGTTATTTGGACAAAAAATATTTGGTTTCAATTTAAAATAGGTGACAGCATCATAAATTGATGAAACATTTGTTTCGTTAAGATACCATAAAAAGGGAACTTGAAAATGGGTTACAATGCCCGAAACGTTGGAAAAAATAATGAGGAATAAAAAATACTGAAGACATAACTATGTATTAATTCTAAATAAAAATTTAATTATGTAATTTATATTTATGATAACCATAATGATTACATGTTACGATATAATTTTAAAAAATTAAAGCAGGAGGGATGATACAAATTTTAATCCAATTAAACCAAGTAGAAAGGTATATCTGGCGAACTCAGAAAGCTATTTTAAATTTCAGTTATAGCTCAGTTAAGATTGAATTTTTCCTCTATGGGGTCATAGAGGAAGAGAAAACAACCATGGCACTGGGCAAACTTTAATTCCTTGTCGTAAGATTCCAAAGTCTCAACTCTAGACTTGGAAATCCCAGTGGAGCCCTCGCCTAGGCCGGTGTCCCTAAATTTCATATTAAAGCAATATGTCATATTTGAAATAATTTTCTATTATAGTACAACTTAATTTGTTGTGATATAACACATGTCTGTTAAATAGCTACCATCTAAAATAAGTGGCCCATTCATTTTAATTAAGACTTGGATTATAGTTTGAATTTTAATCCAAGTCAAACTTTCTAAGGAGGACGTACCACAACGCAATTCCTATTTCAACTAAATGATTTGACCAGTATCATAAATAATAGATACCAAGATCTGTGGATGGAATCGTTCATTTATAAGAACTTCAGAACCAATAATTGGATAGAAGTTTGAACAGTGGATTTATGTATATAAGGGAGGGTGAGAGAGAGATAGAGGGATGGAGGGAGGGAAGTGAGACAGAGAAGAAGCGAGAGTGACCCCCTCAACTCCCGTCGGGACAGAGCCAATCATCCCTCATTCTATTACCAGTAATACCATTGACCTTCCAGATAACCTACTTTTCTCTCGTCTGGCCGACCTAATACAACTCTCCGACAAGACTGAGTGTGGCGCCCAGAAGAAACTTCCCTCTGAGTCTAGGAGGAAGATACGCCCAAGAGGTATCTGCATAGGTGTGGAATACTACGTCACAGATCGCACACAATCGATGTTTTCCATTTGTCCTAAACAGGGTTGTACTCTGTTAACAGGTGGGAAGTGACATCCGACATTATACAAAAATTTTTAGATTTTTTTCTTGGCTATCAGTATTCTCAGACTCATATTTCCAGCCGGTAGGCGTTTATAGTCAGTCGAACATTATGGCGGGACTCAACCCTTATAGAAAGCATTACACTGGCCCTGAACCAACCGTTAGACGATTGTCCCGGCTCCTAGGGTGGAGTCGTCAATAGTTAGTTATCAAAAATGTTGTTATTATGCTTTTAATTAATTTTTGGAAATAGCTCCGATGCCCGTGGGACCTGGAAGACGAGAAATATTGCAAGAGGGATCGAAGAAGTGGATTTTTCAGTGAATTATGAAAAAATTATAAGTGAATACCAGACTCCTTAAAGGGAACCATAAAAAAAGAAAATAGTTGATTATTATTTAAAAGATAAGTAGTGAAGAAGACAAGCACAAAAAACAGAAGTCCTGCAGCCATATGGTGTTGGTGGTCAGTTTTCCCGGACGTGTTTGTGTTGGGGACGTCCAACTCGGCAGTCAGATCAACTTGTCGGCCAGTTTATTAGCCTTCTTAACAATAGAATAGAATATTTATTTTCCATAAAATGTAATGTACATTGTAATTTGTAAGCATTTACCTGCTTTAATATAGTATTATGCATATGTAATATGTATATGAATTATCACATTATTACAGCACTATAGCAGAAAACTAAATTTTACAATACCATGTAGTCAAATCCCGTGGATAGTTTTTCTATTATTTTTATGTAAGAAAATAAATGAATTAATATAAATGTTAGAAATTATATTAACAGCTACTACGATCAATACATTTATTTTCTATCTCAACAAAGTATTATCAATTTGATCTTCCACTATATCCCCTCCCTTTCGTCCGATTTCAGCCATTAACGAACTCATCAAATGATTTGGCAAAAATACGCTTGAATACCGATATATGTTATATTCTTATTTCAAATATTGATGACACTGGAGGTATTAGAGATACATTTTTGAAAGTAAAAAGAAAATTAATCTTTTCTTAGTTTAATTCCCAGGTTCAATTCTCAGAGTGCAGAGTTGATTTTTTTCTTTCTGTGCTTCCGTTTGTTAGGACCCAGAGGATTCCTGGTGTGCTCCTAGAGAACACCCAGCCCTTAAATATTAAAAAGGTTTTAAATAGGCTTTTAATTAAGTTAATTTAGTTTTAATACATTTTTTTAATGTTTAACATTTATTTTTAAAGATTATTACATTTTTAAAAAGATTAGTGTACAAAAATAGTGTTATTTATGAAACAATTAATGGGAGGGAATAGAATAAAAAAAATCTATCTGTCCTAGCCAGGAAACGAACCTGGATCCCTTGCTATCCGGGCCGGTGTACTTGCCAGTTATGTTACCAGGACGAGCTAGATATCTCATTAAATAAATTCCTGGCTGGGACAGATAGATTTTTTTATTCTATTCCCTCTCATTAATTGTTTGAAATTTACGTGGGATAAACAACCACAACCGAATAAAATATTTATAGTTTTATTTATTTCCATTTCGATATTTATAAAATATACCTTAAATTAAGTGAAAGAAAATTCATGTACGAAAATAACCATATATTTCTTGACATGAGTTTTTACAAATTTGGTTGGTTTCAAGTAAATTGTTCATTGTTCTTTTGTATGGACAGAATACTGAAGACGAGCCACTAACATTTATTAAATAAAAGTCATTCCCAGTAAAAGTTGGGATCTTTTTCATATTCCTCACAAAAGTTTATTCGGCTCATTTTCATTTATGATTTTTTTTTTTAAATATTACTTTTAATATTTTTAAATATTACACTAAACAAACAAGATGAGTTACTTAAATGAGCATATGCATTCCAAGTGATCCGAATTTTGAGATGTTCACAATAAAAATTGTAATGTGGCGTTTCAGTGTAAAAAGAAAATGTCCATAAGCAGATGCAAAAAAGAATAATTTAAAATAAAAACTAAGCTGATTTCCATGTTTCATTGAGGCAGATATAAATGAGATTAAATATCCAATTATACTTACAAGCTTGAGAGAGCTGTGAATGTAAAAATAAAGACCACTAAACATGATTGTATGTTGGCCAAGGAGGACGAGTGGGGGAAGCGCTCAGACATAGTTAAATCTCAATAGAACCACCCTAATAAATGACTTTTTTTTTTTTTAACTTCATTTACTTATTACATTCTGTTAAATAAAAAAAAATTGTAATTTAAAAGTAAAAATGGCATTCAATGTCAATCACATGAGGAGAGAAGGTGACCAATGACACCACTCACAAATTATTTACTGACTATGTCCCCAGGAGGTCACGGGGCCATCTTCGTTTGAGTCGACGGGGAGGTTTGTAGGGGTCGGAGATAAAAGACAGGGTCTGTAGATTAGGATGGTATGGCAGTTTACTGCGGAAAAGGATGAAGTGGGAAGAAATGAAGTCTTGAGCAAAAGGGATGTTAATATTGTGGTGGAGGGAAGAATTGGCTACGTAACAGGGAGCATTTGCGATTATTCGGAGGGTTTTGGATTGAAAGGACTGGATTCGTTGGATGTTGGAAGGCTTGGCGGCACCCCAGATTTATACTCCGTAAGTCCAGATTGATCGTAATAAAGTTTTGTAGAGCATCGGTTTGTTTTCGTAAGATTGGAATTCTTATTCATGAGTCTGTTTAATATTCATATACTCATACAATACAGTCCATATCGCCGATTGAGTTCTTGTCTTTTAATTTTAGTATGTTCGGCCCCTGTGAGTTGTGAGTCAAGATGAATGACTATTTTTTTTTAAATATAACAAAAACTGGAAAATTATTAAATTTTACTTTTTTTTTTAATGTTCTACAAACGATTTCTCAACTCAAATAGAATGAAGGCTTTTTGTTGTTTTTTCTTTCTTTTTTTCTTGTTTTTTTTCCAATTTTAGTCTCCCTCTATTTCACCCTCTCCGACTTTCTTCGATTTCACGGGTAAAAACTAATTCATTCAACAGTTCGTGAAAAAAAAAAAAGAAGTCTTTTGGTTTCTATGTTTAAAAATGAGAGGGCCACCCCACACACGGAATTACATTACATGCTTTTCTAAATATAATATATAAAAAATAAATGTAACTTGTTCGCCACGCCCTCATTGAAAAGTTAGGATAAGTGAAACGGAAAAATTCTCTTTTTATCTTTTGCTCTTTTACTCGGAAAAAAGAAAGTAAAATGTTTTTTTTTAATTAGAGGCAATGGATATTTTTTTAAATTGTATTTTTCTGCTGAGGTTCTGTAGCAATCCAATTACTTAGAGAAGGGAAGAACCTCTCGGAACAAATTATAAATTGCACGTGCAAGGTGGACCAAGGAATCGCCTCAGACATCAAATTAGTAGTGCAGTAATTACAGCGCGACATGTTCTTCTCGTTAGGGTGAATGTGACATCTTCTAAGGAAACCACAGTCCTCTCTCTTCACACATAACATGATTAGAATGCAGACAGGGACAGCAACTATACTGACGGAGTTCAGAGTATAGAACTTTCGTGGAAGTATTCAACACCTGAACTTATCTAAGAATACTCTTCTTAAGTATATACAAGTTAATTTACCCCACCATCTGTTAAGGTACCATATGTTGTATCCGGGCTGCGGATAACTATATATAGAGATAAATCAAATGTAATATATATATGGTTCAATTCTCAGAGTGCA
>KZ806891.1:16317-32340 GCA_000696205.2 Oncopeltus fasciatus
CTTTCCTGTTAGGGCTGAATAAGTATTATTTTCAGTTAGTGTATTAAAATGTTGCATGATCAGTATGTACTTAAGTATTTGAGTGCTTTTGTGCCTCGTGAGGAGCGAGGCTCAAGTTAATCAATATAAAAGGCTTAGACCCCAGTCATTTGCTACGTTGTTTTTCTCCATCTTGAATGGTACTAGCATTTATTTATTTATTTTCTTTATATATATCATTAATACATTCAGAGAATTTTTATATTAGCTGGAATTCGCACCCATATCCAAATAATTGTGAAAATCAAAGTCACATCTATTATAATATAACTATTTCAGCTTATAGAATTTGTAAAGTATCGGCATAGTTTTAAATATATTTGTTCATATATATAATTTTTTTTTTAAATAATACTTCAAAGAAATATTGCACTACACTTTGCAATATTTTTGACTCTGATATTTTTTTTCGGGATTTTATTTATTAATATAAAGATACCATTCTTAGTGTAAAAATAAAAATAAAAATAATAAAATAAAATGAGAGGTGGGACCATCTCTCGCCAAACTCTACAAAAACGGTAGAATTCTGAGCTGTTATTCCTTGAGACAATGACTGCTATGCGGGCTCAGACTTCTTATTTTGACCTTGTTAAAACAAAGACATTCTATTTTCTTTTCTTTTTTTATTTATCTCCTTTTGTACTTGTAGTATTTTTTTTTTTTTAAATCTCAGATAACCTAAGAGTTTCTTTAAAAAAATATATTTAATGAAAATAATACTTTTTTAAAAAAAAATTATTTTATGTTATGTCTTTACTATCAATGAATAATTATTAAACTAAAAAAAAAGTTGATATTTGTTATTTTTGTAATATAAAACAAGACTTGAAGTGTAATTTTTCTATCTGTGCTTATGGCAAAAGCGCATTGTTCTTATTATATGCTCTAGTACATTTCATGGGGCAGTGCAGCTGGTAGATATCGAGCGTAATTTACGCACGGTACGCACAACCCCACTTACGATTCTATACCCTCCTACGTACTCCCCCTTCTGATACTTGGAATTATTCATTCATGCTCACATTCATTATCTGCTTTTTACACTATTTATGTATTATATATATATACCAGGTATTATAGATTATTCCTGTTAAATTTTGCCTGAAAAAAAGTTTTTAAGATAACTAACATATGGTTCAGTTCGGAAGTTACTATATAGAATATTAGGTGATCTAGGATATCATTATTATAAGTTGTTTTAGTGGTTTTTAATGTATTTCTATTCTGTATATTTATTTTCTTCTGATAATATCAGAGAAGATAATATATATACCGTATGTATTTCATGTCCGTTTCAACTTTTTTTTTTTTTTTTTTTTGCAACTATTACTACGTATTCTTACATATTCACGAACATGTTGTGTACTCTATTAAATTTCAGAAGGAACTAAATTAATAATAAATATAAAAATATGTATTGTTATACAAATATTTATTATTATTCACTGTTAGTATTTTAAAAAAAATTCTTTTTTGCCAAGTACTCTTAAAGTTAACAAAATTTTTAAAAGTACCATGATGAATAATACTAGAAAGTCAAATTTCATTATACTTTTTTTTTTCGTTTTTTACTAAAATTAATAAAATTTATTACTTATACAAAATGTAAGAATAAAGGGAACATTTTTAAAATGAATTAAAATATTCTTAATCGCAGTAGTAAAAATAATTGTACTTTTTTTTTCTTGGTATCTAGGAACATTTACAGGTACGAACATTTTTTTACGCGAATTTTTTGTGACTATTTTTTTCTCACTGGTCTTATCGACCCACTGGCATTACTGTCCTAATGCCACCTTGCACAAGTTTGATTCATACCAGTCATTTGTGGTATTAAATATTTTATTAAGTTTTTATTTGATCTTTTTGGAGAAGTTTTTTTTTTAATATGTCATAATTTAACAATATTTTGAGCAAGAATTATTGCAAAAATGTAGTTATAACTTATTTACTCCTTGAGAATTATTCGATATTTTTCATAATCCTGTATTTTTTTTATTAGATTAACATTTTTTTTTCCTATGAATTTAAGTTTGTCAGTAGTTCTCGAGGAAATTAATATTCTATTTACTTGTGACTAAATGGGCTACATTCAGTAAGTACAACACTTATTAAATATATTGATACCACGTAATGTAATATAGATAGAAAACTTTTTTTTTTTTTGACTGTGCTAACTTATTCTCACAGTTTTCTAAGATTTATGTCGTATATTATTTTAGTTTAAAAGGTAAAAAAAAAATGTTTAAAATATATTGTATATTTTTATTTTGTTTGATTATATATTATTCACAAAATCATTTAAATACAATTTTCTTGCATTTTAATACAAAATAATTAAAAGTAAAATATGATAGAATCCACGGACATCTCTTAGTACCCTCACATGGAATTACTTATGACCAAGAGGGTATGGGGCGTTAACTTTTTTCAGCAACCATGACCGGGGTTAAATGAGGTAGGTTTCAAAATCAGATTAGTGTACGCACACACCAAAAATATGTTTCGAAAATCCTGACTGAATCAGAAATTCAATCTCACGTCCCCAGTTGTAAAATTGTAAAAATTTTCCTCTCTCTCTCCTTAATTTCCTATAGGCCAAAACTAAGATAGGTAAGAAGTAGTATACAATAAATGCAAGGGAATAGAAAAAAAAAATCCTTCTACCTCAGCCGGGACTCGAACCCGGACCTCATGCATTTATTGTATAAAATTAATGTGGGATTAAATACCACAACAAATACAATATTTAAGAAAAAGATAAGAAGTAGTGTTCGACAAAAACTCTGCAGCCGATTTTTCGACTCTTACATTTACCGTGGTCCTTTGAAACAACAATAATTTAACAATAAGGTTTTTTTTTTTTATTTTATTAGAATTCAATCAGCTGTTGGGCTTAGATATATCTTGTTAGAATTTTAATTATATTAGTATTTCTACAATTTATTCCTAATTAACATGATTCGACTACAGTTTTTACTAAATTGAGTAATAACAAGTTTTTTCCCATTTGTCTATAATTAGAAATAAGTAATTCCTACTTGTATAATAATGAATGAGAGGGTCTATAATATTATATATGTACTGGATTGCATTACAAAAATATGTGCCCGTTATGTGTCGCCTCATTTTTCAACTCCTTTCCTGTTAGGGCTGAATAAGTATTATTTTCAGTTAGTGTATTAAAATGTTGCATGATCAGTATGTACTTAAGTATTTGAGTGCTTTTGTGCCTCGTGAGGAGCGAGGCTCAAGTTAATCAATATAAAAGGCTTAGACCCCAGTCATTTGCTACGTTGTTTTTCTCCATCTTGAATGGTACTAGCATTTATTTATTTATTTTCTTTATATATAGCTTATAAATTTTGTTGACATGATTAATTTTTTTTCTATAATTTATTTCAACTCAAACGATTGGCTATTTTTCCTTAAAGATCTTAACTCATTTCTGAGATATTGAATTTAAAATTTTGCAGCATATTTTGTAAAAAGCTTTTTGAAACTCAGCTTATTGTTTTAAAATTTTTGGAAAGAAGATAAATTCACGACTTTTTTAGATACTTTTTTACAATAATGGGACATCTGACGATTTTTTTATTATTAAGTAGTGAGTCTTCTTGACTTATTTACAAGAACTTTTTTATTCTTGAAAATTCTGCAGAGAAATAAATGAGTAGTAAATGTAAACATTATTGAAGTTGAAAGAAAAAAAATCTTCACATACCTCTAACATAATGAATGTTTTCCTAAGAATTCACAAGATTGTTATTGGTTGTTTTTTTTCTTATCTTTAGTTGAAATTTGTAATTGTTATAGTTTTTTAGTAATAATTTAAAGGTGTTCCTATTTGGACAATGTCTTCCAAAGGTTATTATAAACTGGACAGTAAGCATTCGTCTGTGGATATCGTGTACTGCGTCTGTGGGTACACTCACCCACAATGTATGTGTGGGCTCGGGCGCCCGCAAGTGGGTGTGTATAGCGCGCCAACTTGCGTCTAAAGTTCGAATTAATCTAGGTCAAAGTATGAAAATTTTTTTTCTTATTTTATTTTGTACTCAATTGGATTGCATATATTTGTATATCAAATAATTTTATAAATTCTTTTCTTTTTTTTTATTAGATTTGTATTACATACAAATACTAGTGAAATTTCACTAATGCATTTTAATTCACTCTTTTTCAACTTTTTAGTCAATTTAAAAAAAAAAAAATATTAACTCAAATATGTAGTATTAGATATATCTTTATTTGTTTAGAATGAAATTATTATAAACATATTTTTCTGCGGGAATGAATAACTGCTAAGCTTTTGACATAGAGATTATATTTGGCTTCAAAGGATCTCAGTATCAAAACTTGCAGCCAATGTTTTTCCGATTCTCTGTCAATTCAAAGAAATTAAACATTCATTTTCACATTGAAATCTACTTTACCTCAGAATATTAAGCTATTTTTTAATTATTTCATTAATATATTATTTAATTTGAATTTAATACCCTCTCTCTCTCTCTCTCTCTCACTCTCTCTCTCTTTCTCTCAATCTCTCTCTCTCTCTCTCTATCTCTCTCTCTCTCTCTCTCTCTCTCTCTCTCCCTCTCCCCCCTTTCCCTCTCCCTCTCCCATCTTCCTCCCTCCCACTCTCTCCCTCGCCCCTCACACACCTCTTTCTCTCTCTCTCTCTCTCCCTCCCTCCCCTCCCCACAGCCACCTCTCCCTCCCTCACTAATTCTTCCTCTCTCCCTTTCATCCACTCTCTCCTCTTTTTCAAGGCGTGTTTCCAAGGTTTAATGGGAATTCGATTACTTTTTAAATCAAAATGCTTTTCATTGCACACGATCTTGCAAAATGAAAAGAACAAATAAAATTTCGTTACGCAGGAGTTGAGTAAACTGAAGACACATAACATTAAAAGAAAAAAAAAATGTATAGACAAGTACGAACTAATGGAGCTCTTGAATGGACTGCGATTCTTTTACCGACTAGATACGAATGTATCTCTGACACGTTTTACACGAATATATACATATAGGATGGACAAGGCTATAAAAGATGCCGAAACTGTTATCTATTGACGTATATGTGACTTAAACCAGACCTCTCTCGGTTTTTATTTAGATTTTTTACTGTCCTGTCCCGACTACAAATTGTGTTTTAAGAGGTTGTTGGGGTGGTCTATCCTGTCCCTCCGCATTAAAAAAAAAAAAAAAAAAAAAAAAAAAAAAAAATAGAATCCTCTGGAAATAACCACATTATAGTGACGGAGTCAGTCAAGGGTAATTATATCAATCCTGTCCTAATTTATTTCCAGTTAAGATGTATATTGCGTAGATTGCACGGCGGAGAGATAAATGGCTGACCGCTCTTGTTAATATTGACTTGAAACCGAATAGGACAATTTATGGAGTTCTTCATGGATATATCCTGTTTTGGGTTAGCCCTCAGGATTTTAATTTATATTCAGTTACAACTGTACAAATTGACATTGGTATCGATTTATAAAAAAAATATAGAACTAATTTTCTAAAAATTGCATTTGATTATAGATGGCTTATCTGATAGTTACTCAAATTGACCTAAATTACTTTTACACACTTCGATATTCGCTAATCTGCTAGTACGTACAAAGTAGTCTGGCGAGTGTAAGAGGTACACTTTTCCAATTGGTTTTCCTCTTACGGCTTTCAGAAATGGTAGTTTCTTTACGAAAGTGTTTCTATTGAATTACTTTTATTATGTGTTTATCTTATCGATTTTTAGCAGAGTAGTTACATTGGAAGTTAGGTATATGTGAATCTCCTCTTAAGTAAATGCATTCCAGCCCCTAAAGAAGGGAGTAATTCCTCGTAGGAGAGTCGGGGGTGGCAGCTCGAGGGCGATGTCTATTCCTGTCCGAATTTCCCAGAGTCCTCTCCCCCCTCCCCCTTCCACTTTCTTTTCGCACAGAGGAGTGGGGGAAGAGAGGGTCAGCTTCATTCAGAGGCTGGCCTCGGCAATCCCAAACATCTCTCTCTCTCTGTAGAAATAGCCCAGCATCTCGGCGTCGTCTTTGTGACCGCCCCTATAAGGCGATTTTCCTATATGCAGCGAGGCGTGTTTCCCGCGTGGAGTACAGCATATATCATGTTCATGTAGGCGATACAGGACTTACTAAAGTTCTGTAAATATGTTGCTTTCTTTAAAAAGAAGAACATAATCTTATTACTAAACATATATTATGTCCATCTAAGTAAGGTTTCAGATTTATCTTCGTTTTACAGACGGATCAGAAAATAAAAATAAAATAAGAGATTAAATTGCCACTTTGACTATGACCAGGAGGATTTAGATAACTTACTTACTGCTTACTGTGTCGCCTTACTTAATTTTACATTTAAATGCAAGAGTTTCTTTACTTGAGCAGATTTTCATGTTTCATTAAAGTTATAACTAGTCGTAAATAACAAAATTTAATATGCAAGCCGGAGAGAGCTATTGGCATCAAAGTAATTTCCCCTTTATTTTACACTGGCAGGGAAGAGAGATAGACGCGCTCAATCATCCCAGTTATATTCGCAAATTTTTCTGTATGAGCGTTTTTCATAAAAAGTCTTAGAATATAAACGTTATTAAAAATTTTCTGCACAATAATCTGTTTCTTAACCCACATATAACAAAGAATATATATATATATATATATATATATATATATATATATACATATATATAGCGTTGTTTTAAGATCCATGAAATCAATACCTACCTTTTGAGTGATTTTTAAATTTATCTTTAGCCAATGCACCTTCATACTCCTGATTGGACGCATGTTTCCAAGGACAATTCCTGCTCCCAAATAATTTTTGTTGAGAGTATGAGTTGTGCATATAAATAAATAAATAAATATAAATATATATATATATATATATATATATATATATATATTATATATTAATAAATGAGCTGTAGAAAAAAATTTTAAACCATAGTTGTGACAAAATACATATATTTGTAACAATACTCTAGTCTTATTGCATCTCCTCAACTCTGCCAAATTTACCTGCCATTTTTTTTATTATTTTGCATTTCCATTTTTCCAATTTTATTGCATTATTAATTGATGTACAATAGTTTTATTAAATTTTAGTATATGTTTATTTTGTTACACAGCTCAGAAGTCGATGAATTTTAAGCTGAAGCGTTGTCCAATAATAAAATATTGCCTCAGAAAGAATGATATTCATATAAAACTCATTGACCGAATCCCGAATTTCGTTCCAATATAAAATTGCAGATAAACTTCNTATTCGTCCTGTATATACATATAAAATTACACACTCGCTGCTGCGATGTAAAGTAATCAAGAACAGGTTTGATAGAGAGTGCTGTTCACACACACACAAAAAAAGAAAAAAATCACAAGTAGCAAAATTTGTGGTATTCTCTCGCCCTCTTCGAGGTTAAACTCCCGCCAGACTCTTTCTATTCCATTTGATATTGCATCTGATGGTTACAGTTGGAGAGGGCGTAAATTCCTCTGAAAACCCAATTAAAAAAAAAAAATGGACTTTTTATTTATTTATTTTTTATTCAATTAATCTTTAGCTAAAAGGTCCGTCTATTCCCCCAGCAGTCCTCTGATTATTCTTTAAAATAATCATAATGGCATTGATAAATTCTTGTTATTAACATATTTCTAACTTTGGTTAAAATGAAATAATACTTTTTCGTTGTTCAGGATAAATTACTCGGAAGTTGTTTTTTTTTTTTAAATTTAAGAAAAAAATATTTATATCAGAGGCTGCAGAGGCTAGTAATTGCGCTTTGTGCATTGATTAAGGGTTGACGGGCATCTATCTAGAACACTCAGCTGATAAACAGCCCCAGCCCGACCTGGCGAATATCTGGAGTGGACGTGGGAATGTATCCAGTGGCCAGGAAGACTCTGGATCCCTCGCCGGCAATCCGGGATATGTAAAGTAGTCATTAAGTCTGACAATGGCTTTCTTTCGCCCGACCATTGAAATGATCCGGCTTGATTAGATTAGAGATAAGTGACTTGTAATTGATGGGGTCTCGTGACTCTGCGGTCGTGATTGGACGATTGGGAGCTGGCTCCTCCCTAACGAGTCAGACCTAACTGCACTTATGCACCAACTTATGCCCCCACCCGACCTTACAACAAGCGGGCGTATGCTTTGGTTCCATCGCGGAACATCTGAGGCGAGTACTCCAGCGGTCGAGCGACTTGCCTTACCGTCCATCAGTCATGCAGGGGCACGTTCCAATGTGACCGAGGTACAGGAGTACTATGGACTTTTCTCTCCCTAACGAGTCAGATGTAACTGCATTTATGCGCCAACTTATGCCCCCATCCGACGTTACAACAAGTGGACGTATGCTTTGGTTCCATCTGGAACGTCTGAGGCGAGTACTTCAGCGGTCGAGCGACTTGCCTTACCGCCCATCAGTCATGCAGGGGCACGTTCCAATGTGACAGAGGTACAGGAGTACTATGGACTTTTCTCTCCCTAACGAGTCAGATGTAACTGCACTTATGCGCCAACTTATGCCCCCATCCGACCTTACAACAAGTGGACGTATGCTTTGGTTCCATCTGGAACGTCTGAGGCGAGTACTTCAGCGGTCGAGCGACTTGCCTTACCTCCCATCAGTCATGCAGGGGCACGTTCCAATATGACCGAGGTACAGATGTACTATGGACTTTTCTCTCCCTAACGAGTCAGACCTAACTGCACTTATGCCCCCATCCGACCTTACAACAAGTGGACAAGTCCTTTGGTTCCATCTCGAACGTCTGAGGCGACTGTCTTTACCGCCCACCAGTCATGTAGGGGCACGTTCCAATGTGATCGAGGTACAGGAGTACTGAACTACTCCTAGTCCTAGATTATGGACTTTTCTCTCCTTAACGATAGTCGTAAACACTTTAAGAAAGAAATTTAAATATTTAACTAGGAGGAATGAGCCGCTTCCTCGCTACTCAGTCCGCCGAAAATTTCAGTCTTAGCTGGTTGACCTTATTGCCCCTTTTAGGCACGCAGCATCAAATTATCCTTCTTTTTATAATCAAGGAAACTTAACGTATTAATTTTATAAATATTATTTATTTTGTGGTCTTTAATCCCACGTAAATTTAGATAATTTTTAGTGCAAGGGAACAGAATAAAAAATCTAACTGTCCCAGCCAGGATACGAAATCCTGGCTGGGACAGTTAGATTTTTTATTCTGTTCCCTTGCACTAAAAATTATTTAACGTATTAATATGTCATTGTGTTTTATATTATCACTAGAATGTATATAAAATAAATTGCCAGTTGATTGAACAAATAAAGCATACTATGGTTGTATTAAGTGCTCTATGACAAGATACAAGTTAGGGTTAGTGGTATTTGGTCTTGTAGGAATTTGCTGTGTAGGAATTCAACACATGTAGAAGTGGTAACCTCCATAAGTATGAAACATATGTGTGATGTGTGCATTTCAGGCAAATATTTGCATCAGACGTCTTTCGTTACCTCGTCACTCTCCATGTTTATTATTGACCTGATGCTATTCTTGCATCCTTACCGCTGAAATATTCACTACAATTGAGATGCGTTTAAAATTAAATTTTCTGTCACATATTCAATGCAGTTTTCCCGTCATTTTAGACATTTTGGGCGTTCGGGGCTGATGACATGCTAATTCCTTAAATCCCGTCAATAAGGGGGTAAATTTAAATTTATCCGCCAGGGTTCAAATATGGTTATGGGATTTATTCTTCCAATTAAGTGGATGTCAAAAAAGAAAAAAAAAAGTTCCTTTAAAAAAAAAAAAAAAAAAGTGGCTTTTAAAGAAGAAAAAATCTGTTCTTTGCCGGTCAAAATTACACTGCTTCCAAGACACGGTTTTTCTTATTTTATGACAGCTTAAAAATTACATTCTCTTTTGATGTACTCTTAGAACTTGATCGATTTTTCTTTATCTTTTCCTTCGTTTTGTGGAATTTCTTTCCTGTTTTAATTTATATATATATATATTTTTTATATATATTTTCAATGATAATTATTATATTATTTTTATTATTAAAATTTAATATTATTACTTTTTTTTTATTGTATTTATCATTATTCACTAGAAATGTTTGTAGAAAATTAATTATTAAATTTTTATATTTTGCTGAAGTAAGCCTAACTACTGTAGCCTTTCTATTGAACGATATATTTCTTTTAAAATTTATTATTTGACATTATTAATAGATAATTATTCGTCCTGAAAATGTAACCTTGATTTTCCATTTGGACTCTTCATTTAAATTAGTTTAAGAATTTACATTCATATAAATGTCATTAAATTATCGATCTCTATTTTATTTTTGAAATATAAATGAATTGCCTTTAATATTCTATTCTATAACAAAATTGGTTAACCACTGTCTTATAACCAATTAGAACATGAATTTTTTTTTTATATCTATTACTTTGTTTAGTTAATCATAACAATATCACCAATGTTATCTGTAGTCGAGTAACCCATTTCAAATCCAAATATATACTTATATAACCATCTTTGCATACACAATTTACCATCTTCAATAAATAAATCTATATGGTTTGAAATCGTATTTAAATTATTTGTCTTTTTCTTTCCAGTGTGAAGGATAAGGGATGGCATACTTCACCCAAAATTTCTATCTACAGGTAAGCATTTTTAATCTATTTTATTGTGTAGAACGGAATATAAGTATCATAAAATTAAGTGCTTAATAATGATATATAATGTTCTTATTTATTTAAAAAAATTGTAATATGTTATTGGATACTTCCTATTAAGGATAATAAAGTGTAGGGCTAAATTAAGTGATTTTGGAGTTGGTTAAATTGTTAATTTTTTTTCCCTCAGATTCAATAGTAATTGACATAGTAGCAAGATTATCTCAATCCCCTGCATCAACATTATTGTTCAGAGTTGTAGGAAACTTATTATATTTAGAATAATTTCATTTAAACTTATTTGATTCATATTTCTGCTTTTAAAATGGTTTTGTCTATATTTGTGTATGTCTGTGTGTACGACATTTCACACCAAGTACTATATAACGTAATGTAAACAAGCACTAAAAAACGGAAAACATTTAAAAAAGAATGGATAACAGATTTAACCCTAGATAAATCCCAACAGTCAGGGCGTAATAACCATGATGTTGATCGCCCTATAACCTGATCCTAATCCTAATCCTTATTTGATTCATTTTATTGTAACTTTGATGTCGACGAAGTTCAATGGGGATTTAGAATTTAATTTATTTATGAGCTATGAGTATTTCAAGCCAACAAATGAATGGCTGGTTGTAGCTTATCCAGTGATTAGTGATCAGAAGGAAATCATTCTAAGATTATGGAAACATTCATCATGCAATCTTATCTCATTCCAAGCTAGCTATCCACTGCCCACTGCTTTAGTATAGTGATTATTCCAAGTTTACCGGAGTACAACTGCAGTGTGGAAAGGTACGTCCAGAGGTAGCAAGCAATGCTGACTGGAGGTGGTTCAAGTGGGTGCCGGGTTCAACACCCCCTACCCTTTGTTCGTCGACTACATACTCACCACGTCTGTCTCCTAGCTCTTCAAGTACCACTCCTAACTGTTCTTACAGTCGCCCCCCAGAACCCTTCTATGGCTTCGTGCAACTCTCGCTAATGAGGCATTCGAGTCAGTCTTTTAGCCAACAATCGTAACAATGGATGATCTGAAACCAGAGTAAATGGTTAACATATCCATTTCGGAAATATTATTTAAAATGAAATATGTTATTTGCTTCAGTATTTCCTTTCCATTCTGCCACTTGGAGTGTCAAGCTATCTAGAGTCAACCACCCTATTATAAATACCCATGACTCGGAACAGATTTTTCATCTTGACCTGTCTAGGCCGTGACCAATTCTGCAGCGCCAGGCTTCAGGCCCCAAACAGACCCCCTCGGCTAATAGGGTACTCAATTGTCCTTATAAAAAAATATCATTCAAAAATAACTTCTCATTATTTAATTTACAGATCAAAAAAGATATATATANATATATATCTGTATGTATGTATGTAGAGGGATTTTATCTTTTATTTGCCTGAATGAATCTTAAGAATCATTAATTCTTAGTAATGTTTCAAAATTTGTGCTATTTGTTTCGAAAAAAAATTACTGAATTTAAACATCAAAATTTGGGAACGATTAAACTAAAATTAAAAAATAAACATCATGATGATTTCCTGGTTTGCTTTATATTTATTTACTCAGCCTGAAATAGCGTGTTAATTAATGATTAAAGGTATATGTATATTTGTGTGTGTGTATGTGTGTGCGTGTGTAATGATTATATATTATAATGATAAAAGTATAATTTAGTTTAAGTTTTTAATTGTGCTTCGTCATATCAATTATTAAATAAATAAAATATCTCAAATATTATGATTGTGCAATGTTGGTTTTATTAATATAATTCAGTATTGGTTCATTCTAATTTTAATTATTTGAGATAACTATAAAATTCCGATTAAGAGCTTTCATTTTTAAATTTCCATTTTATTGACTGGCGANAATTAATTAGAATTAATTCATTTCAGTAATCTAGAGGTAAGTGACAAACACTGCATAACACCTTCATTAAAATGCTTTATCAAGTTTTTTTTTTTGTTTTTTTTTAATTGTGCACTCCATATTGTTCAGAAACCATAACTGCATAACAATGATTGATGTCTGTATAGTATGTAAATTGTATATATAAATAAACTCTCTTTTAATTTATCTCTCAACTATTTATTACTTATCAGTTAATTCAATATTTATAACTTGCCCCTATGTTAAAATTAGTATAAAATTAAGAGAACAGATATTTGAAACTCAGTTAACAATTTATTATTTCTATTTTTGCCTTACATTGCAAATGTATTATAACAGTTTTATTATCGCCTACATAGATGTCATCTAGAAGACACTTAAAATCACAATTATGACTTATTCTTCTACAATTAATTCCGAGCATTACCCGAATGGCGTAATGTTATATTTATGAGAGTTGTTCTAGCTCGGAGGAAGTACGTAATTTACATTCCCATAAAAACTTGTGCACCAATAAATGTTCTCGAAAGTGATTTAATGGTGTATTTATTGCTTTTTAGATAACTGCTTCTTTGTCATGTAACAGCCCTTATTAGAGCGGCAGTTCTTTTTTATACCTTTGATGTATTGTTTTTTTTTTGTTTTGTTTTTATGTCTGTCAAGTTGAACTAAAGCTTCGAAATACAATTAGAAAATCATTTTCAAATGAAATTCCAGTTAATTTGTCGATGCTAATTTTACATTCTATAGGAACTTTATTATTTAATTTGTTATTTATATTATAAAAACGATTACAGTCGTTTGACATTGTCATTTTTTTTACATGTATACCGTACAACTCTGTTCCGTTTGCATAATGCAATGAAGTTTAAATAGCACAAAAACACAAATGACTTTAGAGATTAATTCAGCTGAAATCCAACGAGTACATGAATTTTGATTATTTCAATACTTTATAATAGTATTATGTAACTCAACGTAAGATTTAATTTGAATAAAGTTTGAATGATAATAATAAACATCAACGGTTCAAACGTTATGTTGTGTTTTAAAATTCTTAAAAATTTTTTATTATTTTTACAGATTTATCGGCTTCTATAATTTTTATCCGTTTTAATTCGGTTAATAATTTTATAATTATTTTGTTTTATTAGGTTTTATATATTATTCATGATAAAAAATCAAAATAACTTTAAAACATACGTTATTTTTCTAAAATAATTTGATGATTTTTTAAGATCTTCAAAACACGTAATTTATTTATCATTTTGGGGTTTTTTTTTTTCTTAATTTAAAACTACTTAGTACAAATAACGTATTTAGTATGGATATGTATAAATAAATAATGACATTTATAGTTAATTGTTCGGAATTATTTTAGCTGCTTGACTTGACTGGTGTATTAATCACTCATGTGATTAATAATGTGATCAATACTGGTGTATTGATCTGTATGCATTTGCTTACAGAATAGTTTCATGTTATCCGATTAAATAGATCCGTGGAATTATCGGATTTCTGTAAGGAGATATCTGATTTGTTGTTGTGTTATGATTATGGCCAGGGATTTCAAACTTCAAAAATTAATTATTTTTGAAGATAATTCGGTGGACTCCATCTGCAAGAAAAAGTCTGTAGTTCTCATTCAAAATGTCTTGTTTTCTTATTATCAAAATAGTTAAATCCTCCACTTTTTATTTAGTTATTAAGGTAGTTAACTTCCCAAGAGAGAATTGATTAAATAGATACTTGAAAAATCTCATTCAAACTATTCTTAATTTGCCAGGACCATCTGGTAATTATGTTTAGTCCTTTAACTTTGGTTAACTTTTTGTGCGCGCATTTAAAGAAGTAACAATAGAAAACATCTAAAGCCCCATAAAAAAAGGTCGTTAAAATGAATAAAAATAATCTAACTCGCAGGATAGCGAAAACATAAGTAGATTTCTGATGTTAACGGAAATTGACTAGGCCTTGTTTTGCTAGCTGCAGAAGCCAGTGGGGTTAAAATGTTAGATCACAAAGGCTGGCTCTAGAATTTTCAGGAGAGAAGTAAAGGGGATGAGTTTATCGTATTACTGATATATAACCAACTATTATATTATACTGAAAAAATTCAACTATTATATTCTATAAATTAATGATGTGCAAGTAGTCTTAAAAATATATTGACGAATCTTAATTAAATGCCCAGGGAGGCCGACAAAATTCCCCGCTGAGGTAGTCAGATTTTTTTTTAAATTTATGGTTCCCTGTGCATTTATTATAGATAATTTAGCGTGTTATTACATACCACTATTAATTTATCATTTATATCGATGAATATACAGTTTGGTCTCTTTTTGAATCTCCATAATAGGATTTAAGTCGGAAATAAATAAAATGGATTGCTCTTATTTTTATTGAATCCTTTTCAATATATAAGTTTTCTATTCAAGGCCTAAATAACTAATTAAGTTTATAAAATATTACGAAATAATGGAGCCCCCCAACCCTTGGAAGTTAAATTCTTAAATAATTTCCTCAATATGTTTTTTATTATTTTATTTTTATATATAAAATTATTATGTGTATTTGATTGTATTGTATTATTTGGCGAACTCAATAGTAAAAAAAAATTTAATTTAACAATAAATCATACTTTTATACATTTTACATTGTTATTTTTGCTATTTCTATGTAGAATAGGTGAATTTCATCATGGTACCTAGGTTATTTCTCTGTGGAGGGGGCAGAATATCGTCATTGTGACAATATCGCTTGATATATATAATGAACTTGGATATATTTGCCAGGAATCTAAGGAAAGGACCGATTAGCTCCGGAAGGCCTGGCTGAGAGAGTCTCGCTCAACCGGAGATCCAGGGTCATTGCCGGAGGCAGGGGAGTAGAGCGCTTGCGTGGGCCGAGTAAACAATTTTATTTGGGGAGAGAGGCGGCTGTGTGGGGGGGGGGGCACACCGGCTTATAAAAAGGTGAAAATAACCTATGAATTTTATAGCAGGGGGCAGGGGGGCTTTGTGCTGTGCGCTATCTCCCCGGCACAGGTCTCCATTGAGCGCCGCGTGGCTCTTTCGCCCGGCTCCACTGACCGTCCTCTCTCATTGTCCGGGTAAATCGCCTCTCTCGCCCCACACACACACATATGCCGCGCTTATTCCATTTAGAACAATTTACACACTCCGACCCTTTATTTATTTTTAATAATCCGCCCTTGTGCTAGGAGAAAAAGAGGTGGAGCTGATAGAGTGGACAGCAAGGCTGGCGAAACACTTAATTTTGAGTGAATTTTCGCTATTCCGCCATAACTCTGTCTTAGCTAGAGCTAGCTTGTTGTTAAAACAAAGCTATTTGTTTTAAACAAACCCCCCCCCCTGTATTTATTGCTT
>KZ806891.1:36711-46879 GCA_000696205.2 Oncopeltus fasciatus
TTTTTTTTTTTTTTTTTTTTTTTTTTTTTTTTTTTTTTTTTTTTTTTTTTTTTTTTTTTTTGCGATACCGATCACATTTTGTGTGACATACATTTTCCAACGGAAGGGATGAGTCACACTTCTGGGGTGACATGTTGTTTCTAAGCCAAGTCTATATGCACTTGTTATTAGTCTTTGGAATAAATGTAACACCATTTGATGCCATGTCCCTCGTTGTACACTAGTCGCTCAATTTCAAATTTGTTAATGCTAAATGAGAAATCTGTGAGCCTTTATTTGAAAATTAAACAAATCATTTACTTTTAGGAAACAGAAACAATATTAAATTTCCATGGGAACAATAACTTCATATTCGAAATTTAATGTTCGTTAATTTTTAATTTTTTTTTTACAAATGTCTTCTTCTCTTTCCCGATACACTTCTGAGTTTTTAACTTGTACATTTTAAATCAATTATATTTACCAATTATTATAAAGTAATTATTTCCAACTCATTGTATATTTTTTCCCCCTGATTTGCATTACATTGGATTGACATAAATGTATCTGTAACGCCCGTTTCAATCGATTGAGGAATTTCTGACGTCACTGAGACGTGGGGATCTGAGCGAATGTCGTGCCTGACCTGAAAGCTAAAACTCCCCCCAACCACGAGAAGAAGCAGGACTTGCTGAAAAGACAGCACTTGTAATTCGCGCTCTATCTCTCTCTGAACGCTGACTCCGCTTCTTCCTAGATAAGCCCTGGACTTCGGTGTAATCTCCCCATGAATTTTAATCCTTCTTCCCTTCCATTTTCCACCCTCCTTCGGGAGTCTTTCCTCCCTTCCCCTCATTATCGACCCCTTCCTGTCCGAAAATCGCCCTCTCCTCCAGCAGACCCCTCTTCTTCCCCTTAATTCTCCTCCAGTTGTCTCCTCTCGTCGGAAATCCGCTTACACAAAGTCCACTCAAATTTGAGTGCTCTTAGAGGCCACCTCTTCCAACCCCCGATCCTTTTCTCTCTTTCACTTACTCTCGTACTGTTTCTCACGGGTAGCCATCAAGATTCAAAATCCCTGAGATTTAATTCGCCTTTCTTTTTCTTTATTTTTTCTTTTCTTGTTATACTCTTTTATGCTCAGTCCTTCTTAGTTGGGTTTTTCATTTCAAGCGTCCATATAATCTTATTCCTGAAACATTATTTACTGCAGAATATACTTTGTAATCCTTAAGATTCTCTTTTGTGTGTTTTCAATTAGATTATTTTAAGAGTAAAATCCTCTGTATTTTTGTAAAACCCATTTTATGTTTTCAGGGTTTCTATTTAAAACAGGGCTCTAAACCAATAAATCTAACCGGGTATTAAAAATAGGGACGACCATGGAATGTTTCTCACATAAAAAAAAAATAATATGAAGAATATTGCTTAATAAAAAAAAAATGAATTTATCTATTTTTACAATTCAATTCATCATTTTATCGTAAGGGTTATGCCTAAATAATAATTCCCGATCTGTTTCTTTTTAGCACATGAAACTAATATTCCTCTCTGGATTTTTTCAAATTTCCAGAACCCGTCTTGGATTTGGCCAATATTTTTTAAATTTCAATTAATATTACTCTGGAAATTTGTGTATTTGTATCTAAAATTATAAATTTGAATGGAAAAGTCGGACACATTAATTTATAACTCAAACGGTTAAGTAGTACCATCTTCTACCCAGTGTGACTCCTACTAGATGCTTTCATTTGAGTTCGTTATTTAATATAAAAACACATTCTGTCATATTTTTTTTAATATTTTTTTTTTTTTTAATACAGGAAGCTTAAAACCTATTATTTCTGTTTTTTATGCTTTAATAAGTAGATTAATTCCCCTTAAAATTTATTTTTAAAAGTATTTTTAAAACATTTAACTTTTGACATAATTTCAAAGACTAATAGTTCCTTAGGTTTTCTTCCCGTGAAACCAGGTTAAATAAAACGTTAAAAAAGTGAACATTTTTCCATATATTTTTCGGTGCTTAAATTAAAATAAATATTGTTTTTATGTATTTACAAATGGACTATCTATTCCTACTTATTTAAGGACAGCTTAAAAAATGACTTTGACCTCTTTTCCCCCACATCTATAGCTAATGGATTAATATGAATACATAAATGTTATTTTCCATCATTTTTTTTCTCTAAATGCTTAGGATAGACATTGGAGAGTAGATTAGGAAGAATGAGTGCTTCTGTCATATTATTTTTTGTCCTTGGTTGTTTGTCTTTTGTCATTTAAAATAATTTTATGGTAATTATCATTGCTAGTTTTAGCTATTTTCTTTTTTTTTTTTGAATTTATGGTTGTGACATGCATAAGATATAGCCTCTTAGATTACCCCAAAATTATCGTGTAGAAGATAACAAAAAATAAAAAAGAGCTGTAAATATTTCTTACTTACAAAAAATTCTATTCACCTAAAGAATGTAAAATAACAAACTCCTTGAGATGTGATCATAAACCTTCCTTAAGAGATCTCTCCTTACATCACTATCGCTCTGATGATGATTTACAAGTCGTCAAAACGTCGCCAATAATAAAATAATTACCCTACATACTCGACGGCTAACTAACCTCCAACCATGTAAACTAACAAAGGAAATAAACCCATAACTACATTCAATTTCTTGTTATCTTTATGCAAATGCAAAATGATGTACTTACTGAAAGATAAAATAAGCTCTTTAATTTATGTGGTATGAGGGATGTTTACTGATAATGACGTTAGCATAATGCTGGTCATTTGTATGTTGCAATTAGATAAGATTATGATAGCTCCCAGGCGTCTTAATTCAGACTTATCAATTATGCGCAAAGCTAAGCTGTCCTTGTATACTTCAATTAATAAGGGTCAAGTTACTTCAGAATGGCACCCTCCGGAGGGGATGCTGCCACCCTCTTAGTCTTAAGGAAATCTGATGGAGATCTATCAGTTCCTACTGGAGAAGGAGGGAGGATTACTGCCACCTTTAAGTGTTAAGCTAATCTGCTTCGATAGGAAAATGCGCTAGCTTAGATTTACCTCTTAACGATCCTAATCTTTAGTGAGAGAGCCCGATGACTCCGTTTTGCCGAGCTCTTGTGGATACACCTCTGTACTCTGAGTACCACCGGTCCACTCTGCAGGGATACAGATTCTTAGTTGTTAAAACGAGGTATTCTAGTTACATCAGCTTCCTATGAATACCACAGGTCATCTTTGCAGGGGGATCCAGGTACTTAGTTGTTATACTGTGGTGCTCCACGTACACCAGTTACTTCTGAATGACACAGGCCCTCTTGGCAGAAATTTCCTGCCTTAGTTATACTGAAGTTTTCTACCTGCATCAGTTACCTTTAGATGCTTAGACCTGTTTGCAGGCATTTCCCATCTATTAATGACTTAGAATCTTAGTTGTTGAACTTAAATCTTCTGCGTGCACCAGTTACCTTTGACTGCTTGGTCCTGTTTACAGGTATTTCTCATCTTAGTTGTTGAACTCAAATCTTCTACGTGTACCAGTTACCTTTGACTGCTTAGTCCTGTTTGCAGGCATTTCTCATCTTAGTTGTTAAACTGAGGTGTTCTACTTACAACAGTTACCTCTGCATACCATAGGTCACCTTTGTTAGTTGTTATTCCGAGGTGTTTCAGATACTGTGACCCCTGAATGGCACCAGACTCCTTTGGGGGGGGTTCACTGCCTCCGTTCATTCCTCCTGAAGCAGGGAGAGTTGGGGCCCTCCAGGTGAATGGTCCTAGAGGGGGGGGAGACCGGACCCAAAAGCCGTGACAGAAAACAACGAAAGAAACCTCTCCATGGCTTCCTTCACACTCCACACTTTCGTCAAGGCTAGCCTTCTGATTCCCTGTCCTTCTGTCAGACACTGTGACACTCCTCACTCTGTACTTACGGTTTCAGTCATTAATAGATTTGCTAGAAATAAAAAACTTTATCCATGCCTCTTCGAATAGGTACTATCATTCCCATGTTCTGGGAAACCTACATACTATTGAGTTTTTTTATATGTCCAATCCTATTTAATTTACGTAACGAAAGAACTCAGAATTTAGCATTATGTTTGTTGTATGTTGTCTTTCTGTTTACGCTCTACTGTTCAGCCTTTTTATTATTTTTATTTTATTTATTTTTTAACCAATGAAACATGGTAATTCTTATTCCGAAAGAATGGCGCTTTGTTCCGGCTGAGAATGCATTAAGACTTTTTTTTTAAACATTAGGATTTTAGTATTTAGTTTTGTTAAATGAAGCTGAACACGCTAGTCAAAAAAAAGAAGCTTTAAGTTATTTTTATAGCTGAATTGAACAAAAGTGTGTCTGTCGAAACTAAATTTCTCTTTAGAGCTCTAGGTGTCAGTAACACATGATTTTCACAACGATAATTCTCACATTAAATTTAATTTAGTTAAGACCACTAAAGGTTAATTTATTAAATCAGACAGATGTGCTTACTTTAAACGGCTTTGTTCAGATCTAAATTAATATTGAGTAACTTCAGATTCAAATATTACTTAAATAATTTGAGTAATTAATTGCCTAAATCATGTATCGGAAGTGAAGATTTGCTTAAAACCTATATTGTAAAAAAAAACATCCTGTTTTCAGTAAATTATAAAACCATATCATTGGAAGTTCAGGCTAGCATTATCCTAAGGTAAATATTCCGTAGTTTCACATAATAAATTATTTATTTTCTTAAATTTTATTAATTTAATTGCTGTTAATCGTATATAAACTGAACGAAATATATTCAGCTGAAATAATTATTAAAAGTATGTTTTATTAATTGGCAGTGGTAATACGTCATAACTTTTAAAATAAAAGTCAGAGTATTTTTAATTAAACTGCCAACGGTACAGTTTTAATTTAAAAATGCTTAAACACAATTAAACAGATTATTAAAACATAAATAATGAATTTGGCAATAAAAAATGAAATAACAACAGCCGATATAATATTTCCTTCTGTCAGAAAATATTATATTTATTTCAAATTTAAATGTTAAATTTTTGCTTGTATCCTTCTATGAGTTTTTTGTTTTGTTTTTTTCCTGAGTCCTTGAATTGTCCTATCATGCTATTATGTCTGTTGGTGACTCATGTTTACGTAACCCTCAAGAAATGTAGTGTAGGTGGCAAGCAGATTAACACTTTTGCTCGAATCGATGACTTGTCCGGCAATTCATCTCCCAACACAACTACAACTACAGTATAAGTTTGAACTTGAGGGAATTAGTTTTTGGTAGGGGTAGGTTGTTTATGCACTGTATTGGATACATTTCGCCCCCGTATACTCTCCTTGAAACTACTGTATTCGGTGCAGGTGGATAAGGCCTCAGGTCGCGAGGGTGAGAACTCTCTCCGCCAGGGTTGGGCGGCTCCGGGGGGGTTGCTATATGGCCTGGTTGCGTGTCCGACCGTGGGCCCGCCCCGATAGCACGTCCTGATAAGTCGCTGTTCCGACTAACAGCTGTCTCGTTCCGAACACCCCTAATGGAAATTAGCCACACGTCACCCCCCCAGGTAATGGATCCCCTACATATTACTTTTTCAAATTTCCAAGACCACAAATTTCAGGAAGACTTCCATAGTAAATATCCACTGTGTGTCACAGAATTTTCATTATTAGTATTTTTTTTCTTTCAAGTCCTTGTAAACTTATGAATAGTAATAAAAATGTTCAAAAGGAGAGTTTGTTGACCGTAGATATTATTCTAAGATGATTTTAGTTGGGGTTCGGTCAAGGTAGATCCAAAAAACACAAATTTAAAAAAATTTATTTTTAAATAAAGGATTATCTGCCAACGTTTCGGCCATTGTAAGCCATCTTCAGGGCTGTAGAAATACAATGTCATGAGTATACAATAATAATTTAAATTAATATAATAGAGAATTACAATAATATAATGTGATATCAAGAGTATGAATGTAGAAAGCTATGTAAGAAAACTTGAAGTTTTTGAAAAACAATTTAAAAAAGAACCAATTTGAAAAAAAAAAACATGCAAACAAACAGCTTATTGACAAGAAAAAAATTGAAATATCATTAAAGCAGTATTTTGCCACACCTACCTATCATGAAGATAAGAGAGGACGTCCTGTCCCTTAAATTGTTTTTCTTAATTTTAAATTTTCTTACATAGCTTTCTACATTTATACTCTTGATGTCACATTATATTATTGTAATTCTCTATTATACTAATTTCAATTATTATTGTATTCTCATGACATTGTATTTTTACAGCCCTGAAGATGGCTTACAATGGCCGAAACGTTGGCAGATAATCCTTTATTAAATAATACATTTTTTTAAATTTGTATTTTTCGGATCTACCTTGACCGAACTTTAACTAAAATCATCTTAGAATAAAAATTTTCTTTTCGCACGAGCAAAATATACTATGCAGGTCTCTGTACTCCTTTACAAACGTAAATCTTTAGAGTAAATGTTATATTACGTTTTAAAAGTCATAAAAGCGAAAATTAATAGAAAATGTAATGACACTGAGGCTGACTCTAGTTCGATTGTGAGTTGGTTGTTGAAAAGTAGAATCCATCTCTCCTAGTTATATCTTCAGTATGAGGCTTTAGAATGACTGTTGTTGAATATAAATGCTAGCAAATTTCAGATCAATGATTATGATTTATGGTTTATTTGGTTATGAAGTGGTGGGAGCCATGGTCAATTCTCTCCTAGTTGCATCATTAAATGCCTTCCTCATTAAGCGTTTGACATAAAGAACTTGTAATAAATAAATGTTAGAAAATGACTGGAGAAATTAATCAGGGTTTCAGTCAGGATCAGTTGAGTAAAATACTCCAAAATTGTTATATAATTATTTTATTATTGCCGACGTTTCATCTTGGCTTGTAAGTCATCTCAGAGTGCAGAACTTAACTTCAGTTTTCCTCTGCGCTCTGAGATATGACCATAAACAACCCTCGGAGATCTCTCCCGACATCAATATCGCCCTGATGTTGACCAACAAGTTAAATCGAAACGTCGGCAATAATAAAATAATTACCCAAAAATTTTTGAGTATTTTATTTTTCTGATCTGCCCGAAACCCTGACTAATTTCTCCAGCAAAAGACTCGACGGCCAATAAATCTCCAACCATGATTTTTAATTCTTTACCATTATATTACATAGTCAGTGTTATGTTTTGAATTTAGTTCTTCACTCTATTTTTTTTTAAGTGTTAGCCTTTCATTCAACCACTTAGGGTCATGGAGGGAGGGGCTATCTACAGGTTGCCACCCCATTTTAAACACCCATGGCTCAGGACAAGCTTCTATATTATAAATAAAAGATTTACCTGGGTGGGATTTGAACCCGCGGCGTCAGGATTGCGAGACCCGTACGGATCCCCTGAGCTAGCCTGGCGCCCCAAAGTTACTCTATCTTTTAACTTCGGGTTTCTAGGCCCAATTCTCCACTCCGCAAATTTATTGTTTGGCGTATTCAATACTTCTCCATCTGCTGGAAGAAAATTTCCATCAGCTGTTGTATCAGTTTAATCAAACTAGTAGCGACTAGCTTGATATATTGCAAAGGCATTTTCTAATTTTCGAGTTTTAAACTCAAACTATACTCAATACTCTGCTGTACTCTGGTAGGGACTTTTAGCTACTTATTAACAGAGGTCTGTCTTCACCGCCTCTTTATGTCGGAGATGATTGCGGCGAGTGGGGGCTCTCCGAGCCGTGTGTTGCCGTGCGACATAAGTCACGAATCACGTATTCGAGAATTACGTATTCAAAGCGGCCTCAGGCTGAATCGATACCTTACATCATGGTGGACCTAGCGCGCCGCGCACACACGTATGGAGTCCTGCATTTCGACCCCAGGGGTAACATGTTGCGCTCTGGAAAATTTACAATTCCTCCTGCCGCCGTTTTGGTATGCATCCCGTCACTTGACAAGTTCCTCTGCCACTCATGACTCCAAAATGCCCATGTTTTCTTAATGTCTTGTATTATGATCCAGATGCCACATCCATTGTGCAAGCCATTTTCAGTTACGAAATGGTAGTTACATCTTCTAAATATCTACTTTTTCTTCTTGTTCATTAACGATGCTTTCCATACGAAAAACACAAACCTATTTAGGAGAAACTGTCATAAACTTTTAACATACTTGTATTAAAAATATTTAAAGAGAAGATTTAGGATAATTTGTTTTCCATTCTCCAATAAAGGGTTTTTAAAAAAGTAAATAATATATAAGAAATCCAGGGGAACCAGAAAAAAAAAATTTACCTCAGCCGGGTCCCATGCTTTCAAGTATCGGTCAAGTATGCTGATCACTGCACCACCGAGGCACGCTAAATAATATCTCCGATTCCCTGCACTTTACTCCGAGTCTAAACCCCCAAGTAAGATGAATATATCGTTTTACACTTCAAGGAGCTAACATTTTCAAAGAAAGTAAGTAATGTCTGTAATTGAAAAAACAAAAAAAAATAAAAATCAGTTTTTTTTTTGTCTTTCTTATAGTCTTATTTAAGGCATTGAAAAGGTAAAAAAATTATGTTGAAGAAATAAGCATGATTTGAAAAACATTCAAAGGTTTGTAATTAATTGTTGTGTTATCTGAATGTTCTGTTATAAGAAATTTTTTATGTACACCCACTTAAAATAGGATGCTTGAATATTTTAGAAAAAATTTTTTTTTTTTTTGTTTATTTAAGCAATTTTGTAGCCGTTTGATCCAATATTGCGATTTTGTTTGCATACTCCATGTACATATATAATATATAACAAGACTTAATTACTGCTGTTACTTTTATTATTATATTAATTTGTGGAGACTATAATTATGGAGCTATTTTAGACTTATCCCGTTCCAGCATTTCGAGTCCTGGGGAGTTAAGCAACAGTTTTCTCCAGGACTCCAGTTCCTTGCTCTGTATCTTCCCGCTCATTTTATTTGTTTGTTTCCTGTCCTAGCCTTGCAATAAAGATACTTACCGAGGCCTCTTTGCAACATCTCAGCCACTACTATGGCCAATCAGGCTGGAGAATTTAATTCCTGGCGTCAGCCACCTTTCTCCTCAAATTCCCAAATGGTTTCCATGTATGGTACAGCTTAGAGCAGATAACTTTCTATTAATAATATTTATGATATTGCTGAGGCAGACTTTTTTTCAGCTTATGAGATTTATTGGCAATATTTACTATCCACTAATTTTTATTCATCTGCCAATTTCTGAATTCATACTCGGTTAGTTATTTTTTATCCTGAAATGGCATCAGGTCGGAATTATGGGCAAAATGGTTCGTTCATGGTTGAAGTTTTGAAAATTACCTCGGCATACTGAAAATTATTAATCAGAATTTTTTAGGCAAGTTACATATTAAGCACCTAGAGATATAGTGATTTTTTTTATTATAATTTAACTCCACAATCCTAAAAAAAATCCTATCAAAAAAAATATTTAAAAAAATTTAAGCCTTAAAACACATTGGTTTTAATGTATCAATAAAATAAATCTCTAAAAGACAACCTGTCCCTTCTGATCGATTCGCAGACCTGCTTTGAAATTTCTAAAATCATAAAATAAAATAAAAAAGAATGAGTTCAAATAAATGAAACTGAAACAATATATATTCAGCCTATCATATCAATAATAGCTAAGGAAAAATGATAAGTCAGTTCAAGTTGGAAATTCCCATCACCGCACAATTTCTTTATCTTTCGAGATAAATGATTCCTTTATGAGAGCCCATAAACTTCCAAAAATGGGTGCAATAGCGTGACTCATACATGATATAGAGGCACCATAGAGACTCAGAACACCCTCCCAACCAAAGCCATCTTGTAAATATATATTGGATAGATATTAGCAATTATATTCAGTTCATCGTAGCAAATCATTTCAATAGATGTGTGAGCTGTAGCAGTTATACCAAAAAAACATTCAACTTTGACTTCTTATTTAACTTCCTGGAGTAGTTAGATCAAACTCATCTGGAATTAGTCAACATGACGCCACAGATGCTTTAAATAATTTCTCATCAGGAGAAAACAAAGTATGACTTTCGAAGACCAAACTTATATCTTTGCTATTTTTTTATATAATAAAAACTTTATTATTTATTATTTTCTACGTGTTTTTTTGTATTTAGTAATGTGCTG
>KZ806891.1:57408-78642 GCA_000696205.2 Oncopeltus fasciatus
TATTACTGTATTCTCATGACATTGTATTTCTACAGCCCTGAAGATGGCTTACAATGTAAGCCGAAACGTTGGCAGATAATCCTTCATTAAAAAAATACATTTTTTTAATTTGTGTTTTTTTGGATCTACCTCGACCGAACCCCAACTAAAATCATCTTAGAATAATATCTACGGTCAACAAACTCTCTTTTTTTCAAGAAATTCAATATTCAGTGTACTTTTATTTATTTTTTTTTAATTTATTGAACAATATAAGCTTAATACAAAAATTTCAAAAAATACCCTAGATTCAATTCAAAGTTATTTCACAACGAATTTTTACCTACTACATGATTAATTAATTGTTTTGGACAAATTATATGTATATATATAACTTGATATTTCAGGCAATAATCATTCCTGTTGGTCTTATTCTGTCCAGTAATAAGTTCAGCCTTTTTGGCATTTAGGTGCGTTAGCCAAATTTCATTATGAAACCTTGAAGGCTTTATGAAGGCCTGTAGAAAGACAGGTCGCAACACACACACCATAAGAACATGAATAGCAACATTACTTCAGAATTGACCCAAAAAC
The DNA here is from genome assembly GCA_000696205.2 of Oncopeltus fasciatus. Taxonomy (NCBI): domain Eukaryota; kingdom Metazoa; phylum Arthropoda; class Insecta; order Hemiptera; family Lygaeidae; genus Oncopeltus; species Oncopeltus fasciatus. Next base: position 57,982 of record KZ806891.1, read on the forward strand.
GCTTATGATACATATTTATCAGATAATTAAGCTAATCGTTAATGTTACCCTTCATATACGTACATATGGTCGACCTTGAACTTGTGAAATTCACCATTTATTGATACTATTTTAAAGAAACATTCGAAGTTATTTTTATAAATAAAGTACCTTGAAGAACTGCACGAGAAAGTTTTTTTTAAAGCTTTTTTTTTTATACAAATGAGAGTAATAAGTAATATTATTTCTAGTATATCATTTTTCACGTTATTCTATTTCTTGAAATGACAATATTAAATCTTGAAACATTATATTATTATTTCAAAATTTTTTATTAAAGTAATTTTTTTTACGTAGTACAACCAAGGGGAAACTGACTCGCTACTTTGAAAGAAAAGCATGCAATAATATGTATCTTATTGTTATGGTGTAAAGAAAGCTGCTTAGGGAAGTTTCTTAGCTTAGCGGAAGATAAGGGATGGTTGTAGGGGTGGTTGAGGTCGGCAGGCAGTGGAAGCCCCAAAAACGCCGTTCGCCACCCTGTCACCCCCGGCACCTGTTGGCGTTCGTCCTATATTTATTGCAGTTCCCCCCCCCCCCTCCTAACTCTTCTAGTTAGACAATATCCCCCACTCCGCAACTAACTACTGGACCTTATCTCCATCCGCCCACAACTAACTGCCCCAGAAGGAGGCACGGGGGTTGATCCGTCTTGGCTTACCGCTACCCCAATGGGGGGTCGTACATCTAGTTGTATGGCTCATTCGTCTTACTGGGAGGAACTGGGAGTTAGAAGTTTAGGGCTGTAGTAGAGATGTCTTTCTTTTATTGTTTGATATTAATTAAGGAGTCCTTATGGGTGTTTTCTGGGTTTGTCCGTATCAAATTCAAGCAGTAGATGACAAGTCATTAGTTCTCAGGACTTAAAATCTCACGTAAAAAAAAAAATTATATAAAAAAAATTTAGAAAGCCTCTTCAACTTAAACTTAAACCAAAAGGATTAAGTTGGACTTTTAAATTTCATAAACAGTCAAATAATTGATGAAAGGGTCAGGTCATTTTTGACTACCATATTACTAAAATTCTTAAAGTTTTCTTAAACCAAATTTTCGCTCAATGTGTAAACTAACGCCTATAAATACTGTAGTGTGCGGATACTTTAATTTGAGTCAAGGTATAGATCCATATAGTTTGATCCTTAATTTTTTTTTTTTTTTTATTCTTTTGTAATGGAACTATATAATATAAAGTAGAGAAACGGGTTATAAATTGCAAGTATAATATTGAACATTGTAATCAAATTACAAAATGTTTTTATTTATTTTTAACAGAATGTTGTATATAAATAAAGGTTATTAAAAAAAAATTAAACAGCTTTAGTTATATTCCGCTTTATTTGCCTATTTATTTTTATATCAGCTTAACACGTAGGAAAAAGAAATTTCTTCATTGTTTTTATTTATTTTTTTATTTTTATTTAACAGATCAAACATTGGCAAAAGGGATGACGATTATTTCCCCCCGGAAGTTAGTGAAATACTTATTCACGTGGTATATATTTCATATTCAGCTCTGATGATGGCCTGAAATTCAGGCCGAAACGTTAGATAAATAAACAAATTTTTTTGGTTATAAATTAATTTTTTAATCCTTCAATTACCAAGACCAACTGACTTCTTCATTATTCACCAAATATTTCCTAATTAGTATTTCCCTCGAGAGAAAAGTACTTAGATTGTTTGTGTAACAATTTGATTTCCGAGCAAAAACGTTGCATTTTATTCTATAATAGGATTTTTATTTGCATACTTATATAAAAATATATTCAATATTGTATTTTCTGACTATATTTGTAATTTAAAAATTGTAGATAATAGAACTGAATTATTTGAGCATATGAAAATCTTTGACATTAAAAATTATGAAATTTACTGACCTCGCCAAGTATTTCTCAATAAAATTCGATCTTTAGAATTTCCATTCTGTTACAATGGGTCAAATATATAATTTAAATATATAAAGAGGATCTCTATATGTATTTAAGATTTTAATTTGGGATTTTATATTTTTGAAGCGGGTACTTATTTATTTATTGTCTTTCGACATTAATGCTTAGTAATAAGATAGATTTGGAATTAATAAGCTTTAAGAAGCGATGAAATACACCATAATAATCAAATTTCTCTTTTTCTAGCTTAAACTGAGGATCCCGGGCTGAAGATTATTCATGAAAATTCTTGTGACCCGTAAGTATTCTTATTTATATTTTTTTCTTAATACTAATCACTTAAAAACATTACATATAAGCTAATTAGAATTAATTTGGCCATGGGAATTTTATCCATCGTACTAAAAGTTATTTTTTATTGTCGCTTGAAATAACCTGAAGTGTACATTCCCATCTCCTCAATCACTAAAAATACAGTAGACGATTTACAGATTTTTCATCATTGACATCCATAACACTCGTGTTTTATTTTGCTTTTTTTAATTTTATTTTTTTCAAGGTAAAAATTCAAATTTTTCTCGCTCATTAAAATCCCTCCACCAAAAAGAGCTAATAACTCAAGTCCTAGTCACAGAATAACGTTGACGAAAAATAGAGCTAACTCATGCCAAGCCCAAAATGTTTCAAAAATGTCATAAATAGTCTAACTTTATTCTGATGGTGACTATTTAAAATTATTTTAGAGAAGATTTCATATTTCAGAAATATTATAAAATAATTTTTAAGTGAGGTTTTTTAAAATTGTAAAACAGCAGTAATTTTTTAATTATCTTTGCTTATGTAATATGAGTTTTAATTTCAGACTTATTTTTTGTTAAAATACAATCAGATTTCCTTCAGGAAAATCCAGCAATTCAAATTTATCCATGGCAAAAATTGTTTTTCAATTTTTCATGAATCTAAAATAGGAGGCGCCTAAAATAAGGAAATTCATTCCTTAATAAATGACTGATATTGTTTTGGAGGAATATCGAATTGAAAAAAAGATATTAATATCTTCTCACTGTAAAAAAAAAAAGGTACCTTTTGTTTCTAAATTATTTGAAAGAAACAACAAATTATCATTGGTCAACCTAAATAATCTTTTCCTTCATTTGTTCTCTATCGTTTCCGGCGATAGAATCCTATCCAGTGATCAAATAAGGCATTTAATAATATTTAATCTTGATGAATTTAATACATTAAGGATCTGTTCGGTTTACTTATTAATGAGTGGTTAGGGCTTTTTTTATTATTATTATTTATTAGTATTATTTTCTTATGCTTTTATTACTACGAAAAAAAAAGAAAAGGGAATTTATTCATGAGTGAATTAAATTGCTTAGGCAAATGATTTGTTTTGATGAAAATAAGAAAATTTTTTGGACGAATTAGCAATATTTTTCAGTATTAACATACATTTTTATATCTGTGTTTGTTTAATACATCATCTATTTTATTTTACACATTTCTATAACAGTTTAATGTCGAATCATTCCTTTAGAAAGGTCGTTTCTAATTTAGTTCTAGCCGTTCTTCAATTATAGAAATGGGAATTCTCCTTTCAGTTATTTTTATTTATTTATATTCTTATTTCATTAAAGAAATTATGTAAATAAAAGGATTGTAAATACAAACATTTATAAGTTTTAAATCATGATGATAATAATTGTGCTAAAGTAATCCCACATTTCATTATTTATTTAAATCGTACAGGGAGCTAGGAAAACAAAAAAAATGAGCCAGGGAGGCAGAGAGTTTTTTTTCTAGAGGAGAGTTTGTTGACCGTAGATATTATTCTAAGATGATTTTAGTTGGGGTTCGGTCAAGGTAGATCCAAAAAACACAAATTTAAAAAATGTATTTTTTANTAGTCGATTTGTAAAAACAATTAAAATATTCCTCTAAACGTCCTGAATATGTTTGTTACCATTACAAATGGTCACGATTGTTCTGATGAAAAGCAGAAACCAATTATGTATACAATAATTATTTCCAATATATATAGAACAAACAGCTGATATATCTGCATCCAACTTCATATTTACTGAGTATAACACAGTTATTACTTGTGGTTTCATATTGTTTATGGATCAATTCACCTTTCTTTCACAAATGAAGAAAACCACGACGGAAATGTACATCCTGACGATCCGGTTTTGCAGAGAAACTTATCTGAAACAGCCGAGGTGCCGTTTCATCCGATATATATATAGTGGAAACCATTAATCTTATACGGGTACTAATAATTCACAAGTTTTATCTCAGGTGTAGATTTTCAGGTTGTTCAGAAGTTCCCCAGCGATGTATAGTCCCCACAATTATCTTCCCGATAAAGTTTGAATGATGAATGATCTGGTGTAGGGGAGAACGACAGATAAAACCCCACATCCTGCTTGGGTGATTGAATCAAACAAATGTTCTAACCTTCAAATTCATTTGTGACTAAGAATTTCTAATATGTTTTATCATTACTTTTAAGATAAATGTAGGAAATCAGTCAAGAGCTCCGATAAATTATTAATAAATCGTGCTGGGGATTATGTGAGGAGGTGTTGTAGGAGTTGAAGAAAAAAAAAAGTAAAAAAATATGAAGGAACTGCTTACAAAACTAAAGGAAAAACAACACTTCAATAGAGTTGGACTAAAATATTCTCAGTCGTGAGAATTATAAAATGTCTGAATATATATATATATATATATATATATAGTTATTTGTTCTCTAGACCATGGCTTCAATATCCCGTCAGCCTAAGACCTCATTTCCTGCCGCTTCACCCTTTTCTACAGTAAACTGTCATATACCACCCAAACCTATTTGCACAGGCCTTGTCCTCCAAATCTAACCCCTATAACCCTCCACGCCAATTCAAACGAAGATGTTAAATTAAATCATATTAAATGAGGGCTTGTACCCTTTAGCTGTCAAATTACTATTGACAAACTTAAAGTTTAGCGGTATTTATTGATGCATATGATTTGAAATTGTGTGTATACATTACTCTTAGCTGTATTGTTGAGGACCTAGCTTTTCAATGGTTGCCCAATATTGAATTTCTAGTAGAATGTTTGAGTAAATTCTAAAATTTCCAATCTCTGACGTAATTTATCATCTATGAAGCATTTTGTAGTTAGTAAAGATTTTTTCATTTGTGCACTCCTATATGTATGGCATATATCATCGTTAAGAGGCTGGCTCCGTAAAGATATTATTCTTCAGCATTTTGTGACTCTCATTGGCTTGAAGTTCAGAGCTCATAATGTAAAAATATAGCTTTAAGTGATAGGCTATTGCCAATCACACCCTCCGTACACTATTTGTACCTGTACAGTACATGCTTAAGGATTGACGAGATATGTTGGAGGATCCTTATTGGAAACAGACGAAAATTATACTTTACTTACTGATTATACTTACTGATTTAGTTCTTCTCATCACATTTAAATATTCCGTGTTTCAACCGTGCATTTCCTCTAGATTTCCCTTCTCCACATACAGCATGTTTGCGTGTTTTGATAAGGACGGTCTTGTCGGGAATTTAACTTGGCTGAGAAAAGACTCAATCGTTGCAATAAGATTACTTAATGCATTCTGGCGTGGAAGTTATGTTCTCTTGGTACATATTTGTGCTTTTATACTACTTCTCAAATTTGCATACCCAGCTATCAGAGTTATAAGTCTCAATCCTTGAATCCTATTCCCTTTCCTCATTGCCTATTGCCTGCGGTCTGAAGGAAGTAATTGCGATTGAGCTGATCAAGTACCATTCTCTTTGGGATTGAAGCGTAGCTCTCAACCCACCAAACGCTGTTAGGTTCCCTCGTCCCTTCCTCCAAGGGCCACTCTGCCCATCGAGGACCTCGGAGTATAAAGGGCACAGGGGGCCTCTGATGACATCGTCGCGTGGACAGGTGGTAGGTATCCGAGCTGACGGGAAGGGCTGCTACAGCTCGTGTGGTGTAGGATTGCCTAGCAGCACTCAGACCGCAGGCTTCTCGCCGCACCGCCTTCTGAAACAGTACCCCGTGGCATGTGTTGTGGCCCGCGTCCTCTGCCCCTCTACTTACGTTTTCCCCCACTACTCCGGATCTGACCCTTGCTCCCAATCATTCGAAAAATGTACATAGCATTTTTTAGAAATGCTTTTTCTTTCAGTCAGAGATAATTTTATGTTTTTTTGGGTTCATTACATATTCTCGTAAATTGTTCAAATAATTTTCCATAATTTAATATAAAATTATTCTCCATATTCTACACAAACTATAAAAAATTGTTACTGGTGAATGACATTAATGGATAGAATACATGGAATTCCTCAAATTCCAATTCTTATGACCTTTAGATCGATGTCCTACTAAAACTCAGCGACGGATTTCTGTACAGTGAACCTCAAACATTGCTAGATATTTTTGACATCTAGCAATGTTTGTTCTTTCTCTTCTTGTTTGTATTTCGTTTCTTAGCAGATATTTTTGGCTTCTCTTGTATAGGATAGATAAATTTTACGAAAGTCGCATTAGAGTTTGATAATGTAAGCACCCAACGACTCCTTTGTGATGAAACACTATGTAGACCTCTTGTTAAACTCCTTTACTACAATTTAAGGTCATAGAAGAAAGGATTTACTTCAGGTAGCTACTCTATGCTGATGGCTCTGAACAAGCTTTTATTTCCAGTTAAATGTTTGATTGGGCGAGAATTGTACCTGAAGTGACAGTATTGTGAGGACAGATCCGCTCGGCTACTCCCCCTGCTTTACTAAAAACTATCTTGGGATTAAATCTGCTTGCGTTGTAATGCCATGACGTAACAACTAATCCAAATATTTGTTATGGATGTCTAAACGTTCTCATGATATTTAGCTTATAGTACATAAAGGAAAATAGAATCTAAACAAATAAGATATTTGCAAGTGGAAGTATTTCAAAAAGGTTTTCCTAACAAGAGAATAACCTTCCCAGTAACCTTGAGTTACTAGCGATAAACGTTTCAATATTGAGATTGGGTATCTCGGGAACGACAAGTGCGGAATATGTTATCCATAAGTCCTAAAACCTTTATTGATAGTCATTACGAGCCGTATGTCGATTGTAGTGAGACTCGTGTGTGCTCCTCCGAGCAGATCTCATTGAGGATGACCCATTCTCTTTGTACGTCCGAAGGGTTGTGGAGGAGGTTTGGGTCGTGGTCGGTGCGACCGCAAGCCGGCACGGTCCGCTCTGTGGTATCCGGACCTGCATTAGTCGTGTGGCAAGAGCACGCCTGATTAAGAAGACCGACCCCCGATGGGACCCTGCCTTTGATGAGGACCGCTCCTCTCAAGAGGAAACACCTGTGGTCAGCACACTTCTATTTTAGTTTTTACACTTTAAGCAGGACAAATGTGCCAACATGGTTATAAATCTCTTAGAAATCATTTTCTTTAGAATTCTGAGTAGTGCATACTTCTTATCTAATCCTCCATCCTCCTCCATAGCAATCCTCCATAGCACTCCTCCATCCTCCAATCCTCCATCCTCCATTGCAGTCCCTCATCCTCCATAGCAATCCTACATCCTCCAATCCATCTCCATAGCAGTCCCGATCCTCCTCCATAGCAATCCTCCATCCTCCTCCATAGCAATCCTCCATAGCACTCCTCCATCCTCCATAGCTCCTCCATAGCAATCCTCCATAGCACTCCTCCATCCTCCATAGCAGTCCCTCATCCTCCATAGCAATCCTCCATCCTCCAATCCTTCTCCATAGCAATCCTTAGTAAAGGCTAAGAGGTAACAGGAATGGAACCATCCTAGTTTCTTTTAAATATCCTTTTGAGCCTCCTAAAAATCCTTTAAACCATGTACTGAAATTAAGTTAATAAAAATTAATAGGAAACCTAATTAATGAATAAAATTAATCATAATAAAGTTAGTGAATTTTTAAAGCAAATATCAATACAACAAGGTTTTAGTTGTTTTGTTAGATTTTATACTATGCTAATAAAATTTAGAAAACATTTTCTCATGTTAATCTCATATTCTCAATAAGAAATCCTTTTTAATTTTTAATAATGAAATATTTATTGCTTACGACACAAAAAGGGTGAATGAAATGTTGGTTTTAAGTAAGAAGGAGCACAGAAATATTCAGATGAGGAAAATCTATTTCTTCCCATATGGAATATATTTTAAAGTGTGTGGGAAAGACGCAGGTGACATGATCATACATATGCGAAAACCAAATTCCCGCTCCTTTTGAGAGCCGGGTTATCCCGAATATTCCAGAGAGGGAAGTGAGTCTGAATAAAATACTGCCGGGATGGAGTGTGCCTGTAATCCAGGAGGCAGTGGGGAAGTTGCCAGTGTGCGTAGGTAAGTATTCCCGCTGCGGGGTGGGGGAAGTATTTTGCCGGCTCTCGGGGAGTTGTAGGCAATAAGTGTGGCTCAGCCCCAGATCAATACACAAATACCGAAATCTTCCTAATCCTCCCTTATGAAGCCCTTCCCCCGTCTCCTCTCGAGCCCTTCTCCTCAGGAAGGCTAACCTCATCTAACTGCGGCTTACGCCCCTCCCTTAGGCTAGTACAATTGATTGATATTCCCTCCAGATCTGTACTTTTATTCAGCATTAATCTAATAACAGTAACAGAACTACTATAATATATGTAATTTGTAGTAGTAGTAGATCATTGAAGGGCTATCTACTTGTAGGTTATTACGCCCTATAAATACCCTTTTATATGTTTACTATAAATTAGTTAATAAAAGACAGGAATCAGGATTATTTCGACCCTATAACAACCTAAATTAATGGATTTTTTTTATAAATATTATTATTATATATTTAATAAATTATAATAAATAAATTATTATTAACTAAAATAATATATCATTCTTTAATTTAGATTTACCAGGCTATACCTGATTTTTTAAGAAAGTTTAACAGCCCATCCACTGTAGAGGGGTTGTTCCCAAGGCACTCTGCCATATTTCTTCCAATGCCTTCCCAAGTGAAGTAATTCTGATAAACTGGGCAAACCTCTATGATGTGCTGGATTGTTAGGTGAACTTGGCAGGTATTACACTTAGGCGGCAGATCTTTGTTAATTAGGTGTATATGAGTAAGGTTCGTGTGACCTATCCGCATACGAGTCAGTATTACCTCTTCTCTTCTATTCCCACGGATGGAGGTGTTCCATTCTTTTGTGGTGTTTTTTATACTCTATGTTATTTGTATATAATATGTGTGTGTGTGTGTATGTGTGAGTTTGCACGTATGCGTGTGCGTGTGTTTTTTATTCGAGGTACAAAAATAAATCTGCTGAAACTATTGATTAAGAGTGGTGTCACTGGTCACCTCCTCTCCTCATGTGACTTTCATTAATGTCATTTATTTTCTATTATACATCGTTATCAAATTACAAAATGTTTTATTTATTTTTAACAGAATGTAATATGTAAATAAATGTTATAAAAAAAACTATTGTGATTTCCTATGTTTCAATAAGAAAGGAGATAAATTAATTATTTATTAGGGCGCTAGGGGATCCGTACGGCTCTCGCAATCCTAACGTTGCGGTTCTTAATCTCGTCCATGTCGAATCTTTTATTAATAAAATATAAAGGAGACAAAATAAAATACCCTGATCTATTAATATGAATACACACTTTACACTATAACTGTATAAGTTATACTACCTAATCTATAGTAACCTTTCGAAAAAAGAGTGATGGAGTACTCAGCCATAATGCTGGTTATGTAAATATCTTCCTGAATTAGCGTTTTTCATAATAATAAAAAATAAAAAGACACATAAATTGTAAATTTGAGAAAATTGGAGATTTTACACGTATATTTTAGATTGAAATTTTACAGGTTATGTTGTTACCAACTCAACTAACTAATTCAAGATATAACGAAATTGTAAATATCGTAAATGTTGGTCTTCGACCTCTTATCTGACTAAGAAATGGTAAGCCTTAATACCGAATTAGGTTTCTATATTTTAGAAATAACATGGCACACTTGAAATTACATTCTTAATATAAATATAAAATATAAATTCTTGATTGTTATAATTATTGTACGTATTAAGATTTGAAATTTTACTGTATCCGCCCCCTCGACCGATTTTGCTGAAATATTTATGCTTTTATATTTAAAAAAAGTCGTATATATTTTTATGACATCAATATCCTGTACAACTTGAAGAAATTTTGAAAGTTTGGCATTTATTGTTTCGAAAATATGATAATTATATACATATATTTTTTGAGCCTCCCATTTGACCTTATGTCTAGTGTGGGATGTTGCGTCACTCTTATTATCGCCTACATTTATTTCAGAACAAAAGTTCAGAATCTATGCTGGACTCGAACCTGTCGGCAGATCTGAACGGAGGGTCCCCTCTCTTAGAGAGAAGATTTAAGACCCTAATAAAGTTGAACTAATAGAATTACAGAATTTAATCTAGCAGGAAATACATATTTGGAAATTATTTAGCAGAAAGTATTTATTATTTTTGAGGCACTCCTCTAAGAGCAAACGAATATGCCTACTCCAGCATGTTTGTTTACGTAATATTCAAGTGCTCTCTAGAGCTCTTAGCCTCTCAAGAGCACTTGAGCCAACGTGAGGACAGCATTAGAAATTTCACTTATTTCTAGCACTTGGTCTGTCGAATAGTAACTAATGTACATTTAAGGACATTCAAATTTTGTTGAAAGCTTCATTATTTTTTCTTTGTGTTTGTGAAGACTTTAAATTTCAGATTTTCAAAAAAAAAAAAAAAAAAAAAAAAAAATTCTTGTGGTTTGTTAATTTCTAAGGGAACTTATTGAATATTATGGATGAAATTTATCTAATGGAATTTATTTCGATTACTAGATTATGGAATAAAAAAGTTTTCAATTGTTCATCGAACCTGCTTAAAAAATATATAAAATAAAAGTTGTTCTAATTCATATAATCACATATTTAAATTAAAACATTAATAAGAAAAGATATTAACAACAACAAATAACTGCGAGCGCTAGAATAGTCATTTGTCTCTTATTATCCTAACGCTAAGTGTGTGTGTTAGTGCATGTATTCTCTGCAAGCGTTGAGTTAAACTTAAAAATCTTAAAAAATTAAGATATCTTTAATAAAATGTATAAATAAAATTTTTTTTGTTACAATAAACGACTGAAATAAAACGGATTCCAGATAAAGAGATAATTATATATATTTTTAACTTCCAATACTCATTGATCTTAAGGCATTAATGACATGAACCTCTGTGGTTGATAGCCTTATTTAAAAAAAAAAAAAAAATAAGAGGTTCTTTTTGGGGCGGAAAAACATTCAATATATTTGTTAAAATGGAGAGTTTTTGACCCTGGGTATTATTAGTAGAAAATTTGTTGGGGTTCGGTCAAGGTTGCACAACAAATTCTCTACTAATATATTTGTTATTGTTGACTAAATTAAAAAAATTTAACATTAAAGAAGTTATTTATTTTTTAATTTTCTGCTCCTTCTGTTCTATGTATTTTCCAGTTTATTACAAAAGACGAGGATTTAAACTTAATTATCTATAAATTACATATAGTAATTCTTATCTTCAATGGTGAAATAAATGTCACAGTTCACCTCCAATAGTGGTAACTCTTGAACGCACTGAAAAGTCTTCTCTTGGTTTCAAATTATTTCTCAAAAGTTCTTTTTAAGCTCCTCTCAACTTCGTTTTGGTTAAACTTTGTTCTTCCTCTGTTGAGACACCTCTTTTCACCCAGGGGTCTGATTTGAAGAAGACCCAGAATGACTTCATGCGAAAGACACTTGGGTGAGTCAGCGATGAGAGAGCTCTCTGCATAATTAGAGCTGATTCTCGTTACAGCCCCCCTCCACTTTCTGCCTACTGTGTCCTCCTAGAACATTCCCAAATCTTGAGGTGTGCGATATGAGTTGTGTCTTACCCCTAGTCCAGGTCCTGCAAGACAATCTCTCTTAAGATTTAAATGAAAGCTCTTAGTCCGGTCAATAGAGGTGCTGACAAGTGTAAGCTCTCGGGCTGAGGCATTGGTTGTAATGTCTCAAGAAAATAAGAAAGAAAAATTGTGTTTGTTATTTATCAACAATCTAATATTTCCCAACTAATATTTTTCAATCAGTAAATCTGTCAATGTTAGTATTCATTTGACTGGAGTTTAATAAATAATAATAATTTAAAAAAAAAAAAACTTGAAATAAGCTATGTGTTTTAAATTTATAAAAATAAAATAAAAAATATTATTATAAACTAGTGAATTATGGGCATGAAAAATGTATGCTAAATGAACGATAAAAAAAAATTATCTGCTTTGAGGCTTAGAGTATTGTTTGATTTCACCCTTTCTTGCACATATTGTTCAATTTAATTTCAATTCTTTCAAATTTGTTTATCTATAATAGAAGTTGTGTGACTTTGTAACAGGTTATATAACCAGTTAATTTAACACTCCTAAAGGTTATTAGACTATGCCCGTATGAAATTGGCATATACGATCATCATCGGAACGAATTCATCTCTTCACTGGCTCAGCTTACGTACCGTGTAAGCATATTTTTGGTTTTTGTATGTCTTGAAAAATAAAGGAAACTTAGTGAAGGGTTGTTTGATTTTTATTTTTATTTTGATTACAATAATATATTTTCTTATAAAATAAAGTTGGAAATTAGTATCTTTGTCATCGAAATCATGTATTCATTCCAGGATTTCTTCAAAACTCACATCTGGTTGAGAAGAAATCTATTGAGGGAGCTGAAAGGGGAGAGATCTTTTGGAAGGGTGGAAAATAACGTTTCGAGGGAGTGTGGTAGACTTAGAAGGAATGATTTTTTCTCCCCTCTTTCTTTTTCCTTTTTTTTTTGTTTTGGCTGTGAAAGGAAAAGTGGAATGGAACTGATGTTTCTCGATATAAATGCGATTCTGGTCACAAGTGTATCCTCAAGTCAATGGGAGATCTGTGGAGAAGATTGTTAGCAATGTTTTGTCTTCCCCTCTGGGAAGGGCGAAAGGGGGAAATCCTATCTTCCCGAAATCTCTGCCATTGTCACCGCCCATCGGCCGACCAATCCGTCTACAGGGGCTGTAGGCCAAAGGACTTGAGCCCTGCTAGGGCTGCACTCTAGGGGAGGAAGAACTAACTGCTTTGTCCAGAAACAATCATCTCTTGCCTCTAAATTTCTTGGGTTTCTTCTTTACGAGCTTTGATACATTCAAATTTATCTTGCCTTAATTTGATGGAGAAAAACTATATCCATCCTTAGATCCATGTTAATCCTCTCTTGTATGAAATCCGTCTACACGATAAGTAGGTTTGAAGTAGGACGGATCCTGGTCCTAATACTGATCTACTACTTCAGATCTACTTCTCTCTATGCCAAATATACCACCTCTTTCACGCAAATGAAGAATTTGCAGGTAGCACAATGAAATCACACGATTTCACTTGAAAGTCTAATGTTGGTTTTTACGACTGTGTAAAATTGAATGATGCATCAAAACTTCTTCAAGCAGAATCCTCAATGTTTTTAAAAATAGATTAATTCCTTAGGTCTGAACGTAAAAATCAATTATTCAAACGAAGTTATAAGCGATGGTGGAGATGGACTCTAGATTGGTTGGCTGGGTTTAACTAGTATAAATTTGTAATGGCTTGTTTAAAAAAACTTCTTTCGTTGATCCTTAAATGATTTTAGTTGGGGTTCGGTCAAGGTAGATCCAAAAAACACAAATTTAAAAAAATGTATTTTTTAATGAAGGATTATCTGCCAACGTTTCGGCTTACATTGCAAGCCATCTTCAGGGCTATCATGAAGATGAGAGAGGACGTCCTGTCCCTAAGTTCACATTTCCATCACTTCTTTCGTTGGAGTGATGTGAGAGAAAAAAAAACGAATTCTCCAAAAATTAATAGCAATGAATAGAGTGGTTACTATAATTTTTTAGTATAACTTGGTACAGGACAAACCTTCATTTTTTTAAAAGAATTTCTAGGCCTGGTCATTTACGATAAGCTAACCCCAAATAAATCCAATTTTAAAATTTTCCTGTGCATACCTTGTATGGAGTATTGACGCTGAGTAATTATAGCATCGTGCCTAGAACAATTAGAATGATGGTATTGCTTTGATTGACAGAACGAAGCAGTATTTCTGAAGTGCGTGCTGTGTGCATTTCTTTTGGACTTGCATTGATTCACGTGCGTTTTCTAGACTCCACTTGAATGTTCCCCCGGCGACATTGGGGGGTCTCGCTCCCCCCTTCTAACCTGTCGTCATGTACAAAGGAGGCACATACCCCTAGCGCATACCTCCGACTCGCACGCAGTCTGGCCATTACTCACCTGGAGGTCTGTGGTTTCCTTCTCGACCGGCCCTCGTCACTTCCAATATCATTGGTTAACCACGGGGGTACTCACCGCAACCTTGTTTACCGCCCCTATTCCTCCACTTCTCAAACATTCCTATTCATTTTTCTTTTCTTTTTTTCACCATCTGAACTCTCTTGCATTTAAATAACTTGATAAGCTCGTGATCGTATAGACCCATAAATCCCTACAATTCAAGTAGGTACTTATTTATTGTATTAACGCATACGTTTGAGGGGTTAATCCATGGTTACTTGCAGTAAGTTATTATTTTGATTTTATTGTCCGTTTGAAACACTGAGGAGAAAGATATCTCGCAAAAGATGGGACTTAGATAGATCAAAAAGGAGGAGAGATTTGAAAACTGCTTAATATTCATTGATAACACCTACTTCAATCATCTTAATATAAGCTTTTCATAGTAATTCCATAGAAAAAGGAATCGGTTATTACTTATTAGTTTTTAGGATTAGGATTAGGATCAGGTTATAGGGCGATCAACATAATGGTTATTACGCCCTGACTGTTGGGTTAATTAAATTTTTTCATTTATGCCTGTTTCTTTTAAAATGCATATAAGTTTGCCTACATTCGATTCATGGTTTGCCAGGGATGCCGACAGTTGTCTTGGGAGGTTTTTGCATGTAAATAGATTAGTGTAATATGGGCATTCCTCGATGAAATGTTGAACGCTCATTTAAGAGCTACATTTAGGGCATATTGGCGGTTGATCTTTTGTGATTAGATGCATGTGGACTATTAGTTTTTATTTTTTATATTAAAATAAACCTTGTATTATTTACGGTCACTTATTTGTTTTTTATGTGATTTTGAAGATGAAATTCATTTTTAATCACTTCATACTTTAAGTAACCAATTAAAAATAAATAATTCTTATGAAATGATGAGACCAGTTAAAACCGATTTTACTCAGGTAAGAAAGTAAGATTAAATTTTAGTTGATGGGTTAAAGTATTGATTTCTGTATCAGAGAAATTAAGGTCAATCTAATAGTAAGGTCAGGAGACATACAAGAACATATGTATATTTCCTGCAATTTAATTATATTGAATTCGAAAGGTATGTTCTTCGATTACAAACTCACAGTTGTCCTTTTTTTTGTATTAGCTTAAGGATATGTTTCTGCTTTGTTCCAAATTCGAATTTTTATAGCTTCTCATGGGTATACCACTTTTTTGTGTGTGTGTGAGCAGGTTGCGGGCTGCATTTGCTGACAGGTAGCTGAAGGGTACTGAAATTTCGGTTGGTAGTTAGCTACCTTCTAATTATATAATAAATTCAAGGTTTTTTCTTTTACAAAATAGTAATTTAAATGAAAAAAAAATTGTATTTGCGTAAATAAATATCTGAAATTAAGTTGATTATATTAATGGTTGCTCACCAGATTTTGGTTGGTGAGAAAATATTTTCCTTACTCTGATTCATAAAAGTACATGCAAATAAATTATCTTTAATTTATTTATTTGAATTATAAAAAATTCATAAAAAAATTCAAAGTTGATATATTGAAAGAAATCGGGTACATGATGTGCAAAAGTGAGGGATAATGATGTAAATTATTGTATTTGTGTGTAGTATAGAAAAAAAAAAGTCAAAACGGGACGTACATGTACTTGTAGATTGGGAAATGTCGAAAAAAAAAAACTAGAATCTTCACCATTGACAACTCAGACCAGCTGGTCGTTAACCCAAAATGTCCGAATGACCATATTTAGGAGAAATGTACGAATATTTAGGTTAAAACATATGTCTTGAGTGCGCACCTTGTAGGCAGGAAGGATCGCGAATTGTGCTAGGAAATTCCTAGTTTTAGCCCGAAAGAAGAGGGGCATTTGGAAGTTGTCTACCAATCGGTAGTGCTGACGTCAGTCCGATTCAATTCGCCCCTATTTTTAGCCCCCACCCCCCCATTCCCTTTTCACTTCAACCCCCCTCTCACCCCTTTCGACGTCAATCAATTTTGTCTTCCATCACACTTTACTCGCCCTAAATAGTATCTTTTTGCATCATTAGGTTTTTGTATATGTGTGAAACTAATGATTTATGTATAATTTCTTTGTTAAGAAAATGCATGGCCCTTCATACATTTTGTAGTATATTTTTTAAACGTTCTTAAAGTATTAAATTTCTTAGTTTTCATCTTCTAATACATATAATAATAATATATATCGCTAAAATAGACAATAACAACAAAAAAGTTACACCCTGAAGAATATCATTCGCGAATAGTGCTTACATTCCCGAAAATACCATAGGCCGGAATAAGAATTAATCTTTTATTTATATTTATTTTTATTATTAATTTACATGGGCATTAATAATCATGCTGAAAGTTTTTGATCAATCTCAATATTTTAAAAGTAAATAATAAAGAATGTTGTGTTGGTTTATAATATTAATTCCAGACATTGACGCATACTCTCGTATGTGTTTGTATTTTTATACATATATACCTATACACACACACACATACACAGATACAAACAGTCTTGTTCATAAGTGGTTTAAAGGGCAATTTCAGAAATTATGAAAAAAATTTTTATGAGATTTAAGAAATTCTAATTTTATAAGACGTCCATTAGGTGTAAGGATGTATTTTCTTGTGTCTGTATCTATCTCACGTATTAAAAATCATTTAATGTCCACTTTTTGTTAAAATCATTATAAACCTGAATATTATGTTCAAACCGAATATTTCCACAATGTTGCAGAAGGGTACTGTTTTGAATGGAATTTTTTGAACTAATAAAATATTATTAATGATGAATATACAGGTTTGATTTGAAATCACTCTATTCAAATTACAGGAAAAATAGTGAATTATTTTTAATATTATTTTACAAATTTTTTTTGGTTGGTATTTTACTATATGTATGTGTACGTATGTATTTCACTGTTTGCACTCTTGCGTACGAAATTTATAAAATTGAAGAAACAAATTGAACATTTGAGCTTTCTTATACAAATTAATGTAACGATTCTACGTTCGTTAACGTCTAAAATTAGTAGGGTGGTTAGAGAATGATCAAGGTGGGAAATATTTCATATTATTTATATTATTATTAGTGCTTAAAACCAGATTACATAATATAAAAGTGTTAAATACAATTTTCTAAAGTCATACTTCATAAGATTTGAATAAAGTAGAAATTTTTGAGAAAAATGCGCGAAAATTTTTAATAAAGGGTTCGGTGGCCTACCCCGCTTTCGGAAATTGAATAATAACATTATTTTTTTCAATTTCTTCTTACAAACAATTGAATGACTTGTTTCATATTAAATGCTTAATAGCTGATTTATGACAAAGATGTACTAGAGGAATACCAAAATTGTTTAAATATTCATTAGAGTTTATGTTGTGGGAGACATTTCTACACTATAAGTGGAATTTTCTTACTTTTTCTTTTGAAGGTGAGTAGGGGGGGGGGGGAATGAATAAATGATGAGAAATAATTAAGAATCTAAAGGATTATTATAACTACCAATGAATATAACTATCATACCTTCTATTATCCGTCTTCATTGGTTTCTGCAAACCATCTTCTGTTGGCTAGCGCTTTCGGACATTATTCATCCTCGTGGCCGAATACATGTGTTCACTGTCACTGTCTGTATTCAACAATCACTGTTGAATACAGACAGTGAAAGTGAACATGTATTCGGCCACGAGGATGAATAATGTCCAAAAGCGCTCGCCAACAGAAGATGGTTTGATAATAATTAAGAACCTAGAAAGAATAGTTTTTGAACACTTGAGCCTTCACCTGCAATTCTCCCTCGTCTTGCCATACTTCATTCTTCTTTGAAGTTCTTCGTAGAAAGTCCTTTTCTGTGTTTAAGATACAATTTTTTGGCATAATCTCACTTCCATTTATCATAAATGGCACCAAGAGAATGGTAAATCTGCATGGTTTGCACGACTCTTGCGTGGTGGCCTCTGACTTGGTTTAGTATCAACACCAAACGCTGATTGAAGCTAATGACACTTAAAGAAGGATTATCGCGGATCTAGTCAGAAGAAATTGAAGTAATTTCCCCTCCAATGAGGAATGGCTAGTGCATGGGTACGATAATTGCAAGAATTAATTGTCCCCGAAGCTCTGCTCACTGCTTTATCAGATATGCCGAGCCTTCCGCACCCAATCTGAGAGCCATCCTTATTTATAGTCGGAGGCCGTTAATGCCCCCTTTGTTTGAGGCCCGGCAGCCAATAGCTGCGGAAACAATGCTTCCTCCTTGGCCGACAATGCCTCAACTGTGTTAATGTCTCACCGCGCGCCGCCCGAGTAAATATAAGCCGTTCGGCGGGGAATGAGCGGGGCTCCTCCCGTCCTGCTTTGTCGCCTTAAATCCGCCCTTTCAAGGCGGGAAAACCGCACGCTATCCGATGCTCTTAACTTGCTAAGCCCCTCTGCCGCTGGGAGTTAAGCCGGAAGGGAGAGGAATTGCATTAGCTACCTCTTCGCTTATTCTTTTTATGTCTCACTTTCCTTCCTAAGTGAACGCTCCTTAGGTCTCCACCGGATTTAAAAAAAAAAAAATATTTTTTTTTTTTCTTCTCTGAGAATCAAACTTTATGCCTTGGCCTATTGTAAATATACCTAAAGCTCTACTTGTTCACGTAGGCTTCGACGGTCGTCAGAAGTATTTACCGTTTCTTCTTCCGGGTTGGACCGTGTCAAATTGGTGTTATTTGCCGAGCTTTCGCACATCATGTGATGGCTTCTTCAGAGCTGAAAAGAGAAATTCTCACGTTTTTACTGAAGACCTGTGCTTCTCAACCCTAATTAGTTGGCTTCGTAATTTCCCATCTTGAATTGCATACTTTAATATAAATTAATAAAGCTCTACTTGTTAATTAGAAGTGCGACTTGCAAACATACGGTAAATTTTTTTTTCTTCATATTTTTGGCAAATCAACCACTAGGGTCATTATTGCCTTAATGCCGGTGAGAAATGGCTATTCCTTCACCGTAATGGAGGGAAGGGGACGGCAGAAGAGCAGAGGGAGAACCCAAAGACGGGCAACCCGAAGAGCACCGGCACCGGCAGCGGCACCACTCCGATAGCTCTTCCGTGGTCATTATTGCAGGCTTTTGTGCATGCTCTCGGAGGAAGGCTTGATTGTGGAGTGCGCATGTGCCTGCTCCATCCGCACTCCACCTAGCCTTGGGCCTAAACATAGTCTAGAGTTATAGAAGTGGCGCCAATACGGTAAAAATTACTCGTTCAATAAGAAGTCAATAACAAGTTTTATCCTAATCATTAGTTGTTTTTTTTTTCAAGTATAACCTCCTCCCCCCCTTCACACACCGGGTTGAGAAGTCGCCCAAATTTCGGATTACAAATACCAAACACTAGAATTGGCAGAGAATTTATGGGAGAAACCAAACTCTGTATTCATTATTATCATTGGGAATCCTTTTAGTTGATATCGATTGAGGAATTCGATCCTCGAGAGAACGTCTCTTTTCTCTAACACTCCACAGAGGTATGTTATTTATGTACTGCTGGGGCAAAGAAGCTCTTTGGCGGATTTTCCAGCACATAGTGGCACATGTTCTGCCCTACACGGACTGGGGGGCGGAGACAGGAAAACTGTGCTGTCGGATGACGCTAAGTACCGCCTCCACGAAATATTGCCAGGTCATCCCACACATAACCCACTGAGTGTTCACTCCATTTATATACCGTCTGTGTGCTTGTTTCATGGGGGTCCTTCTCTCATACGGTGTATTGTTTTACAACTTCCCTCGTTTAATGTAGTTCCTTGTAAGTCATACATTTTGTGTAAGGGATGTTTCTTCCTTAGCTATTTCATTTTAGAAACAAAATATAAACGTACTCGCGCACATCAACACACATGTATATTGTTTATTGTCAGCAATTTTAAAAATAAAACAAATCCCATATTTAGAATTACTTTAATACCTACGACCCGACTTGTTGAAAACTTAGCGGATCTCTACCAATTCTAGATTGAAGAAGCTAAAATATTGAACAGTTGTTTGGGCTAAAATCTGTCTACGGTGGGAGGGCGACTAGAGGGGAATCAAAATTTGAATTCTATGTCGCTAGGCTAGCTCAGGGGATCCAGTCAAATTACGCAATACTGACGCTGTGGGTTCAAATCCCGCCCCGGATAATCTTTTATTTATTAATAAAAGCTTGTCTTGAGCCAAGGGTGTTTAGAATGGGGTGGCAACCAGTAGATAGCCTATCCCTCCTTGACCCTAAGTAGTGGAATGGGAGACTAAAAAAAAAAATCTTATTATTGATTTATAAAAAAAAAAAT
>KZ806891.1:97683-113552 GCA_000696205.2 Oncopeltus fasciatus
GATAATTTTTAGTGCAAGGGAACAGAATAAAAAATCTAACTGTCCCAGCCAGGACTCGAACCTGGATCCCCTGCTATCCGGGCCGGTGCATTTACCACTTATGCTACCGAGACAAGTAGCTTCTCCAGCTGCATCAGTGAAGATTTGACACAATTTTCATAAGTCGCGTCATGTTAACGTGAATAGTAAACGGGATATCTATAATAAATATGCTTTAAAAAAAACCATAACCGTTCAACACATAGCGAAGCAGTGTTGAAATATGTCACATATGTATGTATGTTAATATATACAAATTTATGTCTGTGTACACGCTCTGGCGTCTGCAATTTTAAAATTAATGCAACCAAATTCAAAATTTGAGCTTCTTTTTGGAGAACGAATGGCTGAAATCTGCCAAGGGGATTGGGAATTTCGGAGGAATACCAAATTTTATTATCTTCATAATTATTAGCGTAACGCGAAAAATGTATTTAAAACAAAATAGGTGCGATAATTTATTTCATAAAATTCATATTCTGTAACATTAAAAATAAACAATATGTATAACGCTTATTAAGTAAGATATTTGGAGTACATTTTTATGTTTTTTTCTGGCCTTCTATTTTTAAAATATGGAAACAAAAATTTGAAATTAAGGCTTTTCATTGTGGGGAACGGAATATAATAATCGGAATTACTTCGTTATTATAAGAAGTATCAAATGTAAATTTCTTTTAGATTTTTTACCACAGCGTTTGACCAAAAAATATATTTACGAATGTGTGCTATCGTCACTCAGATTAGAGCAAAGCTTAGGTACCTGATCTTATAGGCTATTCGTTCTCTCCGTTTTCTACTTCATGCTAGTAAGTTTGCAAGTAAATGAAGCAATCTGCTTGGTTTAGGCATCTCTTGCCTTATGACGCACATATATTTGTTAACTCTTGCCGAAAATGTATCAGTTCCCATCTATCACTTCGGGGGGAGGAGGTGGGGGGTTAGACAGCATGGGGGGGTGGGACGAGAAGGGCAACTTGCCCTTAGCTAAATGTTTGCTTGACTAATAGCAGATTCTCCCAAGTTCCAATATTTAACTTGCCGGCGTTAAATCAAGCTTCCCTTCACTTGCGGTATATCCACCCCTCCCTCCCCGAGCGGGCGTTTTTATTTTCTGGTTTCGGGAACGACTCAAAGAGAGAAACAGTAAGTCCGTTACCCAAAAGCAGCGACACCCCCCCCCCTGGAAAGGAGATAAACATAAGTTTCAATGTCAAGTTTACTGTGGCTGGCTCTAGAACGACCGGTAGTGGAAGTAAGGTTTGAGGCACTCCCACCATCATAACTCATTATGACAATTATAAATATATTTCACAATATGGGCTTAAGCTAAACAAAATTTAAGAAGTTAGACGCTAGGAAATGTTACTTCACCTTTTTTTATATTCAACATTATTTTCTATTCACTAACGATATTTAAGTTTAGTGTTCATTAGCTTAATCACTTTTCTCTCAACGGAATAAGGGTTTTTTTTTTTTAACTTTTATTTACTTATTACATTCTGTTAAATAAAAACATTTTGTAATTTGATCACAATGAAGTAAAGATGACATTCAACATCAATCACATGAGGTGAGAAGGTGACCAATGACACCACTCTCAAAGGAATGAAGTTTAAAGACAATTTTTTATTCATTTCTACATTTTAAGGATATAGGAAAAACAAAGAAGCCCCACACTATCCTCCCTGTGATATACCGTATTTTTATTAATTTTTTTATATATTTATTTTAATTTTGTATGTTAATCTAATAGATCATATGGCCAAATGTGCGTTAATGATTTCAGAACTCTTCCCCATCACATATAAATATATGGTTACTGGAGTCCCTGGCTTACATAATGCAATAATTTAAAGGTTTAAAAAAAAACAGCGGTTTATCTCCCTCTGTGGTTCATAGATACTCATTTCGAAACGAATTGCCGCCTTTCCCGTATTAGTGAAAGGTGAGAGTTGAATTTCCGCCAACAGAGGTCTCTGGCTGCTGGCTCTCATTGCGCGCTGCTGCGTTGGGGGCCGAATGAAATGCGTGGAGAGCCGACGGCCTCGAGCACATCGGGAAGCCGCCTCTGATTTGTTCGAGGGTCCGTTGCCCCTCGCCCAGGGCGACTCCCGTTCCCCGGAGCCAGCACCGGTCCCGGATGTAGCGGAGTTCCGCCGGCCAAGGTCGCTGGGATGCACACTCCTTCATCCGCCCTCTCCTCAGGGTATGGATAGTCTACGGTCCTACTGAGGAAAGGAACTCTATCTGGAATTAGCTATGTGAACTTAGCGGGATTAGCTGGTTCTGAAATTTTATTACTTATCCTAAATAGTCATTTTGAAAAAAAAAAAAAAAATCCTGCCACAATAGGACATTTAGGCCCAGGTGAAAAATACAACTTAAGGATAAAATTTTAAACAATTAATGAGAGGGAATAGAATAAAAAATCTAATTCCTGGCTGGGACAGTTAGATTTTTTATTCTATTCCCTCTCATTAATTGTTTAAAATTTACGTGGGAAAAAATACCACAACCAAATAAAATATTTATAAAGAAAAAATTAAATAAAGTAAATGACGAGAGTCGACAAATAGCATGACAATGCCAGCTCCTTCGAGTACAAAACGAAGTTCTTGTCTTTCTCGTAGGTTAGGCCCTCGCCAATGTAGAGGGAATTGAATAAGACAACTAACACGTCCTGGTAGTATAACTGGCAAGTGCACTGGCCCGGATAGCAGGAGATCCAGGTTCGTTTCCTGGCTGGGACAGTTAGATTTTTTATTCTATTCCCTCTCATTAATTGTTTAAATTTTACGTGTGATAAAATACCACAACCAAATAAATATTTACAAGTTAAGGATGTATTTATTCTTGCCCCTCAGCGAAATAGGAAGGTGTGTAGTCATGGCATTTTGGCCGCCTGTGTTTTTTTCAATTTCTTAAAGAATGCTTCCCAATTTGGGGTTGGGTATTCCCTTGGAGTAAATTAGGAATCCTCTGGGTCATTACTGTCAGAATTGGAGAAGGAAAGAAAAACACCTTTACCATCTAAATCCAGGACATTTGGCTCAGCAGCCCAGTATCTTAACCACCGTGTCCCCACAAAAATAAAAATATGAAAATAAAATAATAATATAATTAAGTTGGAGATAAATTTGTTGACCGCCAAGTTTTATGAAGAGAGGATTATCATGAATACGGTCTTGGCAGTTGGAGAATAAAAAACTAATTTGTAACCAAAAGCGTTTGGTTTTTTAACCAAAACGTTTGCTGATATCAAAACTTTTTGGTTACAAATTAGTTTTTTATTCTACAAATACCAAGACCGAATTCTTGATAATCTTCTCTTCGTTAATATAATAGTTTTTCTTCCCAAGCTGGGAAGGTTATTTCATAAGGTGAATGAAGAATTTCACTTAGGTGAATTTAATTTTATCATCTTTCTTTTTCTTTTTTCTTTTTTAATGTAGATGTGCATATGAGGTTTTTATCTGTGTCCTAAACCTATTAAATTTCTGCAATACGTTTGTAATATTTTTTTTTTTTTACTAAAAATTAAAAATTGATTATATTTTTCAGTTTATCTCGTGTTGTTTATTCATAAAATTTTTAATATTATGCCTTGTTACTAATTTAATTTAAAATCATGGCAATTTTACAGTCAAAAATGATTTTAGTCAGCACTTTCATCCACAATTTCCTTGTTTTATTGACATTTTATTACAGCAATGTAGAATCTTACAGGGGGATATTATAAACCAAGTATGTTTAAAGATAAAAAAATTATTCTTTTATACTTTCCTCAACAGAAAATAAATTTAGAACTTAAATTAATCTCCGAAAACTGGTTGCTCATGTTTTAGCTGAAATAACTTATTTTGTAACATATATAGATGGCATATAGATCCATCGGCTCCAAAGGCGAAAACAGCAAATATGCATTCGGAAAAGCATCGTATGCGGTAGTTCCTTTTAAAAGAATGTAAATTTATTCATGACTACTAATTAATTGCCTGTAGTAAAATTTAAAAAATATAATATAAAGTTTGCCCAGATACGCAGATAAAATTTTTGTTATTGCATTATAACACGTGAAATAATTGTTGTGAGTTTTTAAGGGAAAATATAATTAAATACACAGCAGAAAAAAAATATAAGGGGTAGGGAACTTGGAATTTTTATTTTCATAAATAAATGAAGGGTGCTGTATGCCCCCACCCCACCCCCTCTTCGCCAATATACGTAAAAGAAAAATCGTAAACCTTGTATACTGCTAATCCTTTCATGCCTCAAACGCGAGGAGAAGGGGGAGGAGTGTCATGGCGAAAGAAAAAAAAAGAAAAAAGGATTCCAGAGGCAACATCCTAACCTAATTGCGAATGAGGGAAGAAAAAATATTGGCTTAGCTTGGACTTGGGGGTTGCGGAGTATTGTCGAGATCACAAAGGGTTGGTTGGAAGGGGGACACGACGCCCCCTCTGATTTTTCTGTCATATTTAATAAGCAAAGATATATTGACGAGGGTACAGGCAAGAGTTCTTCAATACCGTATTCAAACACCGTCTATTCCAAAATAAAATACCCCCATAAAATAAAATAAAACTATTTTTTTCATTAAGTAAGTCTCTCGCCACTCTTCCTACTGGACAGTCTAGAGCTAGCTTGATGATGACTTTCTATACGCTATTTTTTCTTCAACTTGTAAGACATAATTAATATTATATTTCTGATTATATCTGTCTTTGATAAAATATTGTAAGATTAGTTAACGCAACTCCTGCGTCAAGGTATTTTATTATGTAAATATTCTAAAGGGTTATTATTATTTCTACCACCAATGAATACCATATAGAACTCTCATACCTTCTATTCTCCGTCTTCATTGGTTTCTGCAAACCATCTCCCGTTGGCGAGCGCTTTCGGACACTGTCCATCTTCCGGCCGAATACATACGTTCACTGTCACGGTCTGTATTCAACTGTCTCAGTTTGGCGCTCGCCAACGGGAGATGGTTTGCAGAAACCAATGAAGACGGAGAATAGAAGGTATGAGAATTTTATTATTATTGCACCTCAATTATCGATTTGAAGTTGGCACCTATTAGTATTTCATTTTACACAAAGGGAATTAATTACTTTAAAATGAATTTCATATTCAGTTTCAAATAGAGGTAATTAAATTAATTTATGCTGCGACGAACTAGCTTTATGCAAAGGATGGAGGGGAGCCATAAAACCGGCGGCTGGCTAAGGGATCCTCTTTAATAATTGTGATCGTAAAAATTTCAACTTCGGCCCTTAATTGCACTGAAGTCGTGTGTGTGTGTGTGTGTGCGCCCGCGCGGCTAAGTGAGCTGGCGGGGTTTACGACCGTTCTGGAGGTGCGGTGGTCTTGATGGATACTGGCGGTGGCCGGGCGAGAGGACACGATGTCGAGGGGGTTAGTTGTGAACCCCGTCGCCATTGGAGGATATCGCCTCAACATTCCCTGCGTCGAGTTAGGAACTTGAGCTACCCGCGATTTTACAGTGTGGCTCCTAGACGATCCTCCCCAAGTTGGAGAAAAAATAACTGGACTCTGTTCTTTACTGGTTTTATTTTGTATTTGAAGAGCATTATCTGGAAAGGTTAAAAAAAATATAATCCTTTAATAAAGTAAATTTAAATTGATGACATTCCTTTTGAGGATGCTACATACTTGCTGCCCTGACTTAGATCTTTCAAGTTTTCTTGTTTTATTTATTTTAACATTATTTACGATGAAGAATCTTCACGTTTTTTTAAATATATGGTCCGCATTTTATGTCACTCGTTTAAAGTTTACGTCTGTGTCCTATTTAGATGAAAACACGTAATTTGAGTGTGATCTTTACTCGGAGGAGTAAAATTACTTGTTCTAGGTAAATATTTATTTGGTTATGGTTTATTATCCGACGTAAATTTTAAATAATTAATGAGAGGGAATAGAATTGTAAAAAAATCTATCTGTCCCAGCCAGGGAATTATATTAGGCTCCCGCTATTGTGGTGGGAATTTAATAAGTTATCTAGCTCGTCCCGGTGGTACAATGGATAGCATACCGGCCCGGTAAGCCAGAAGATCCAGGTTCAAGTCCTGGCTGGGACAGATAGATTTTTTTAAATTTATTCTATTCCCTCTCATTAATTGTTACTTGTTCTAGGTTTTTTCTTTAATTTTTTTTATATAAGTGTTTAGTGTAGTTCTTAATAGTATTAAGAGGTATTTACTTTCTTTCCATTTTTTTTCTGCCAGAACTAAGATTAATACGCCCTTTTATCACCCTAGCGATTCACAAAATCTCACCGGACTTAGAGTTATGATGCATTCAGCTGTTCGGGTTAACCCCATCTAATTCGTATGAAGGTTAGATATGTATGTAAAAAAAATTTTTTTTTCTCTCTATGAGATTGACAAAGTTCAAAATTTTCTTGAATAACCCCTCGGTTGACCCTTAAATTTTGTATTGAAAAGAAAACTACTTAAAACTTCCGAATCCTTTGTCTGAAAGAATGTCTTTATTAATACAATTTTTTTCCGCTTCTCAAATGCCATTATGACAGTTACTTCATGTTTATGGATGTATGTTGCCTTCATTCATGCAAGCCGTGGCTTCCAACTTAACCACCTGTATCTGTGAAGCCAACTTCACCGACACATGAAGCATATTTGTGAAGCAAGCACAAAAAGCAAGACTTTCAAATTATAAATAGCTGCATTAGATCCTCGCAAGAAGCCCAGAGCTATTGAACTTAAATATGATAACCTTTATATGCAATCGATGAAACAGACTTTCAAGTAATTTTTTGTTTGTTGAACTTTGACTTTTTTGAAATGGGTCCAATAATATAATATTAATAATATTAAATCAACTGTAGCTGTAGTGTTTATAATATAATATTGTTTCAGACAGGATTTTCAACCCTCCACATTTGTCATTTATATTGTTTCTGGCACATAATTTTTTTTTTCTGAAATATTCCCAATAACTTTATCTAAAGCCATTTTTCAATACTAATCGATAACAATCTAATGATAGCATGATATAACTGGGCCATTTTATTAAGAAAGGGGCATTCTTTCTTCAGAGGCTGACGAGTGAATACCCTCAGAGTCTAGGGGTCTAGGCCGATCACTTGTGGTTCGGAGTGTAGCCTCCCCTACTAGTGGTGTCAGGTTAGCCTGCCCGTTCCCAGACGAAAAGGGCGGAAGCACTCAGCTTTGGCTTCCGTCGCCGAGCACCGGAACGTCTCTTCTGGCCCCTGACACAGTGTGTGTGTGTGTGTGTGAGAGACTCTGTACAAATGTGTTTTATGATGGCTGCCTAAGGTGCCAGGTGACTGCACACCAATAGCTCACCTCCGCCACTCACTACTGAAACGTTCAATTGGCTCTCATCGATATTCCTACCTCACAGAAAACTAAAGGGGTTCTCTGATTGCCCAGAATTATCATTTTATTGATGAAATTCTTTAATTTCCAAAAATGTGATTACTCTATTTAAAAAAATATATTATGTATATTTTTTATATTAACTTACATTCTAAATATTAACCAGCACATTACTAGTAGAATGTAATTACTAATAAAGTTTTACTTAAAAAACAATTCAACTAAGGATGTAAATATGAAGTTCCTATTTTACAGACTAGGTTATCGGATTACCACCCGAACTGTCAAACTCTGGTGAACGCCGAGGGTAACTCTTATGTCCGCGCTATGTAAATGTTTGTAATGGAGCTATTACATGTGAATACGAATAATACATTCTTGTAAGTCGAAAAAAGAAAGGCATAGGTGGAATTCTTGAAAATCACTGTTACACGACATTATTTGTAATCACTGTGACATTATTTATAATCACTCTGTATAGGCTCTGTCTGTCGAAGAAAGACTTATACCAATAGTCGTTGATAGTAGTTTAATGCACAATAAAGTGATTCATTAATTCCAAGTTATTTGAAATTAGGTTTCTCACAAGAATCACCTTTATCCGTGGTAAATCACCTTAATATTTTAAATGTCCTCACACAATCATGTCATCTACACAGATTTCGTATATTTCATTATACCATATTTCATCACATGTACATATAAAAAAAAATATATATATATAGTAATCAAGAACAGGTACGATAGAGAGTGCAGTTTAGACACTAAAAGAAAATATCACAAGGAGCAAAATTTTCGGAAATCTTCACTTCTCACCGATGAAGGGCGAGAGATCCCCGAAAATTTTGCTCCTTGTGATATTTTCTTTTTGTGTGCGCACTGTATTCTCTATCCCATGATTGCTACATATCGCAGCCGCGAGTGTTTCATTTTCTGAATGAAAGCGATAAATTTATATCGCTTCGATTCGTTCGATTTAGCTCATTAACAATATATATATATCTGTGTTGAAGTACGTGTGTAAGTATTAATTATTTCTTACTGACACACAAACGCGTACACTTTACAAACAAAACTCTAGATTATTAACGGATACGTGCAGTTTAATTGTTCTTTTTTTCCGTCACATGCGAACCTCATTATCTTACTCGTAACAATCATGTCAATATCTGTGTTTGAGGATCACTGCTGACTATGTTCACACTCTTTTATTTGTCTCTTTGCGCTTTGCCGTCGGTAATTTTTGTAAAGTAATGAATCAAATTCGATATTTGATTACTTTTTTATAAACCCCTGCATAGTACGTTAATTATTGAAATTAGGCCAGAAGGTGGGTAATTAAAAGAAATACCAAATTCTTGAGTCCTAAATATCTTCTTTATAGAGAATGTTATGTGTAAAAACTTTTTTTTTTTTTTAAATGTAACATTGTGTGTGTGTTAAATACATTTTATAGTTTTAATATTTACCAGAACATTATTTTTTTTTTTAATTTCTATAAAGAAGAGTATTAAGAAAATAATTTGGACAATATGGAAGCAGTCCTTACAAAAAAAAAAAATTATATGTTTTCATTATTAACGACATTTTAGTTAAAATGGGATTGTTTTACATATGGAATAAATACTTAATCCTATCGTTATTGATAGTCACTTAAATGTATTTATAGAACTGTAATACAAATAATTTATTTGGCACTTATGCTCGGTAATTGAATGTTAAAGTTAAAATTTTATGAACAACATTCTTTTAAGTGAATATTTAAGTGCATAATTAAGAATATAATTAGGAGGATAAGTATTCTTAATTTCCTCTTCTCTCATTCTGACTCAGTATGCTTTCTGAGGTCCTTTCACACTTGTAAGATAATATTTCTATTTTATACTCTTTTGTCTTAATTTAGTTGAGACAAAAATTCTTGTGAAGTATGTTTTCGTAGCTATTGGTAAATTTTATTCCAGTAGACTAATGACAAAATGTAGGCCTTTATATCCTAAAGATACATTTGAATTTTACAAGCCCGGGCTTCTGGTTTCTCTCTTGGTTTTAAAAAAGTTCCTGTGGGTGCTTAAAGTAAATTTATATATATATATAGTGTAGTTCTTAATAGTATTNAAGCCGCATATTAAACTGAAGTTATCTTAAAAAGATCGGCTAAATGTCTCAATCATTAACTTGATTTCTTTATTTTATCCTTGATCTGGTTTGGTTTACGTTGTGTGTGTGTGTTTGTGTATGTGTGTGGGGGTGTATGTATGTATGTATGTTTACATGTAAATTTATAAAGAATTTATTATAAAGTAAAATATTATTATGGGTGAGTGCTTCTCTGATTAATTAAATTTCATATCTATACTCTTTGAAGAAACATGAGAAATCTGCTTAGATAATGCTGCTGGAAATATTAATTCCATTTTAGCATATAATTTCTATTGTACTCTGTTTAAAACACTAATATATAAATATTCAAAAATGACCTTGGTTGTTAATAAAATATAAATTTTAGTTGTTTTTTTCGACAGTTTAGTTTTGATTTCTATTAGTTTAAATCGCTCTTTAGAAATTAGAAACTGACCTGTCAAAATATATATATATATATAAGCGCGTGTATGTTTAAAGTAACATGCAATATGTAGTGACCGTTTGTATAATTAAATAATTCACTCGAGGCATTGCAGTGGTTATTCAAGGTTATAATTATTCTAATCATTAATATTATTATGTTTTAAAAGTGAAATTTGGCTGCAATTTGGTGACCCCGATACTTCACGCCTATTGTAACACATGTCCCAGTTAGTGACCTCAACCCTGGTTAGATCCCCTGGAGTCAGTACCCGCTTAATTTTCTAGCTTTGTTTGTGCGTTTTGAAGGTCTCGAATCCGTGTGTAGGACAAAGGTTCAAAGTATCACTAAACGTCCTCCCAGGAACGAGCCCTCATCAACGAGGTAACGTCATAGAGGACAGTGTTTGCAGAGAGGAAGTCTCAAATGGGGGTAGTGTTTCGAACAGGGGATTTTGTAAATTATGCAGGTCCGTGATATTTGCTTGGACAATACATGTTTCTCTCTAAGTATTCCAATTTCTTCTTAATGAAAGAAGGGCTCGGGCACAAGTTGGCGTTATATTCTTGGACTCGTTGCACCGAATTTCTTTGTGTAACTCCGAGCGCGCAACTTTATCTTCTCAAGACTTACAAATATGTGTGCCTTCGATAATGACAAGAGTTCATTATCATACATAATCGAATGCACAACTTCCTTAGGCGAAAATTCGAACGTTAGTATTAAGATGAAGTTTTCTTCTGAAGTTATCGCAAGATAAGCAAATGGAAGGTAAAAAAAGGAAGGAAAATAAGTTTTCTTTTTATTCTCTTTATACTTTTGTTTGAACAAATGAAAAGTGTGTCTCGATAAAAACAAAAAAACAAAAGAACAACACCGTTTTTTCCTACATTCCACGTAATTAACAAGTTACAACTCAAAGGAAAACACCCCTAAAACGGTCACAAAGGTAGTTTACTGACTTGCGAAACCAAACAATGGCCTCCTTTCAATTTCTCTTCCTTTCATTTAACTCTTTGAAACTATTTCTTTTTGAAGTTCCTCAAATTGTTATCCTGTTCCTTGGGGGATTTCACCGATTTTTATTTTGTTTTTTTTTTTAATTTTTTTTTCTTCACTCCTCAAACAATTTGTGTGGCTTTGCCTTTAAAACGGTATATATTCGCCGAGAAACTTCAAGGCGGAATTTTCATCTGTAATGGCTTTCGATTTTAAGGGTGTCAATGTTATGAAAGTATACCTGCTTATACAATAAATGCAGGGGAAGAGAATAAAGGAAGGGTCTTGTTTAGATTAGGCCCGCCAGTTATTTTATTTTGACATTTTATACAGAAATAAAATCACATGTTTAAATATTATTTAATTTAGTATTGTTTGTGTAATTGCGGTTATAAAAGTATTACAAAATGAATGTTTTTGATGTTTACGATTTATGCAAAGAAGAACAACGAGCCAGGATTTTTTTTGAAGAAAGAGGAATTATACCTAAGGAAAGACATTGTAAAAAAGGCCACATTATGAAATTTTACGAAGAAAGGAAAAAATATAGGTGCAACAAAAGAGAATGCCGGTATGAATGTGGCCTGTATACGGGTACATGGCTATGTTACCGTTAAGTAAAGCCCTTTTATTCATTTACTCATGGGCACAGGAGTATACGTGGAGGAACTGATTAAAAGTATGATAATGTTTTTGGTTATGTGTAAAAAGTTTTTATTAAATAAATCATATGTTTTTTAATTTATCAATAAGTAACTGTTACTAGATAAAATAACTGGCGGGCCT
The DNA here is from genome assembly GCA_000696205.2 of Oncopeltus fasciatus. Taxonomy (NCBI): domain Eukaryota; kingdom Metazoa; phylum Arthropoda; class Insecta; order Hemiptera; family Lygaeidae; genus Oncopeltus; species Oncopeltus fasciatus. The sequence goes on from KZ806891.1 coordinate 109,465, forward strand.
AATCTAAACAAGACCCTAAAGGAATCTTACTGCCACGACCGGAAAGCGAACCCGGATCTCTTTTTTTTTTCTTTCCTTTTTTTTTTAATACCACCGAGGCTAGCTGGATAAATCATTCTACTCCTCGCACTCTACTGGGAGTCTGACCGCCAAGTATGAAGAATATATCGTCTTATGCTCGAAAGAGCTTACATTCTCAGTTATTTTTTTGACTCTCGTTTTTTTTTTTCCTTTGATTTCTTTTTCTTAAAAATACTGTATAAGTTGTGTTATTTTATTCCTCATTAATTTTATACAATAAATGCAAGGGAATAGAATAAAAATATCTTACTGCCTCAGCCGTGACACGATAGTAAGATTTTTATTCTGTTAAAATTAATGTGGTATTAAATACCACAACTACTAGTCTTTTAAAAAATGTATACTTGTTTTATTCATTATTTCCAGTTCTTTAATATTGACTTTTATTATTAAAAGATCCACATTATATTATATAACTATTAGTTATTTTTCAAAAATTATTTTCTGAAAAAAGTATAGTTCCTGGCAGATTAAGGTCACTCCAGTGAAGCCTTAAACATCTCCAATGACTTTCATTTTATTCAAAAGTTTTATGTTTCGTTTCAATGTTGTTTTGATTGTTAAATTACTTAATTTAGAACCGAATTTAGATCTAAATAGCTTTAAAAATACTTTTTACGTGTTTTTTTTTTCTTCTCGTAACGAAAAAGCCGCATATTAAACTGAAGTTATCTTAAAAAGATCGGCTAAATGTCTCAATCATTAACTTGATTTCTTTATTTTATCCTTGATCTGGTTTGGTTTACGTTGTGTGTGTGTGTTTGTGTATGTGTGTGGGGGTGTATGTATGTATGTATGTTTACATGTAAATTTATAAAGAATTTATTATAAAGTAAAATATTATTATGGGTGAGTGCTTCTCTGATTAATTAAATTTCATATCTATACTCTTTGAAGAAACATGAGAAATCTGCTTAGATAATGCTGCTGGAAATATTAATTCCATTTTAGCATATAATTTCTATTGTACTCTGTTTAAAACACTAATATATAAATATTCAAAAATGACCTTGGTTGTTAATAAAATATAAATTTTAGTTGTTTTTTTCGACAGTTTAGTTTTGATTTCTATTAGTTTAAATCGCTCTTTAGAAATTAGAAACTGACCTGTCAAAAACTATTTTTATTACTAAATTTTTCATTGATAATTTTGATGTGACTCGTTGTATCTCAAGCTGGATCTGTTCAAGTGTAGGGGTTATACTAAGGAACTGATAGGAATCTCGCGTTTTTGCTGTTTTCAAACGTAAATATAAACAAACTCGAGTGAGACACAAGTTGTATCGTGAGACATGCAATAGTTCTCCAGTATTGAACCATTGGGGAAATGTATTTTTTTTTTTTTCAATAACATTAAACTTTGGATTGAATAAATATAATAATCCGTTGACATAATAATGAAAATAAATAATAATTTCTTATCTGTCTCCTTCCATTCTACAAATTTATGTCCTTAGATTAAGCATGACTTTTATTATGTAGATGGTATTATGTGATCCTGTTATGAGACACTACTTCCATGTTTTATATTTAAAAATATTAGGAAATCTGGTTTACTTATAAAGTAAATCTAATGCTGATTATTTTTGTAATATAATATATTTCTTTTCTATTGCTTTTATCTAATAAGTAAATAATGTATTGTTATTAATAATAGATCTTGTTCTTAATANGAGAAAAAGAGAGAGAGAGAGAGAGAGAGAGAGAGAGAGAGAGAGAGAGAGTGAGAGTGAAAGAGTGACCTGGTTTGATATAAAAATAAATTAATGTAAAAAACTTAAGAATTTAACTATTCTATCATTCACAACATGTTTTGGGTGTGATTCAAACATGACTTGGATGGTGAGATGTACTTAAAAGTCACCTTGAATGATGTAAAGGCGCTTGTTGAAAAATTAGTACTTAATAAGTGGGAAAATAGATGGTGGTCAACCAGAGACAACAAGTTACGCGAGATCAAATCTACTCCGAGGGTATGGTCCAGTTCCATCTCAACTGATTGTAAGAGAGAAGTGGTATTAGCCAGACTAAGAATAGGACACACAAGACTTACTCATGGCTATATAATAGCAAAGGATAACCCACACATTTGTGAGGTCTTTAGACAACTTCTTACCATCAAACATATATTTACAGAGTGCCTAAAATATAAAGAAACAAGGAAAAAACATAACTTAAATGGGACTCTAGACGAAATTCTATTGGATGAGGATAAAGTCATCGACTCTGTAATGGACTTTCTGGAAGAGGGCAGGCTATTAAATCTTATCTAGATGCATTTTCAGTATGCTTCTTTTCTATTCTATCCCGATTGTTTTTCTTTTCTTATAGATTTCACAGTTTCCAAGCAAACAGAAATTACTATGTCCATCCACATAATAACTATTCGCATTAACAATTTATTATACCTCACCATGACCTTTTGCTAAGAAATTCTTCTTCTTGGAAATATCTTCTCGCTTCCAGTTTGTTAACTATAAATGATGGCTTTTTTTTATCTAAATAATAATATTTATTTTTAAAATTAAAAATGTTTTCATGTAATTACAGATTTTTCTAGTGGTCAACTTAACATTCTCATTCAATAAAATTTTCTAAATAGCATATATAATTCATAGTGGATATATCATTTTAATTTATTTAATTAAACTTTTGAGAGTGGTGTCATTGGTCGGCCACCTTCTCTCCTCATGTGATTGATATTGTATGTTTTTTTTTTCTCTAATTCATTGTGGTGATCAAATTACAAAATGTTTTAATTTAGCAGAATGTAATAAATAAATAAAAGTTAAAAAAAAAATTAAACTCTGTAATACGAGAAAAGGTATGAAAATGTATAAATTGCAAATCATTGGCTTGTCTTCAGGAATCGAGTTCGACTTTTTTTTTTGGGGGGGGGGGGGTTTGTTGACTTCTTTTTATGTGCGCATGTAGATACGAAGTGCATTGTGTGCGGTAGGAGTCCGTATGTCCCCTGAATGCAGTTGGCGAGAGTCATTACGCCGGCACTTAGATCCGTCGGGTAGAGAGGGCCTTTAAACATCAAAGGCTCGAGGACCGACCTGTCTTCTGGTCGTGATTGCCTTCGGACCGTGTGCCACGCGGTATAATACAAGGAGGACACAAAGCATTTCGAGCCCGTCCCCACAACCACCCCCACTGACACGCACATACGCATTTAAGAGATCAGAGGCTCCACTTATGAGTAAGATGCCTTCAGAATAAGTCTTATCAGAGCCACCAGAGATTTCAGAACCGCACATGCATAAATCTATCTTATCTTATTAAGATACATTTTGTGTGAGAAAAAATAAAAAAATAAACGTGAATTATATATATGAAATATTTCCTTTCTTTTCGGTGGCTGAAACCTAAATGCTGTTCGTATAATTGTCTAAATCGAGTAGAACGAAAATGAGTTTTGAATTCTTTACGAAGATAACACTCAAAATTTTTGAGTTCCAATTGAATGGGGTTTTTTCTTTTAAACTACTTCTCATTGACTTAAGAGTTATGGCACTCTCTACAGGAAGCCAACAAATTCCTACGACTGAATGACACTAGGTTAGCTTTTATTTTTTGTTACAATTGTCAAGTGAATGGATTAAATTTAGCTCTAAGATTTTTTATATAATGCCACTTGGTGAAGCTGGAGATGGCAATTTTTTCTTTAGTTATCAAATCACCTGGACTCGATTGTGGCTATCCTGATGAATTTAAAGGCCAAAAGTATAGAAGATAGAATGAAGAGTTTTTGGCTGTAGAGATTATTAGTAGATTTTTTTTTTTTTCGGTTTGGTCAAGGTAGCTCCCAAAAATACAAATTAAAAAATGCTTTTTTTAATTTTCTGCAATTTCAGCTTACTTTTTAATCCATCTTCAGGGCTATTGAAATACAATGTCATAAGAAAAACATAAAAAAATTAAATGATGTATGTTATTATTGCATAGAATTGCCATAACTAAAAGTAATGTGATATCAAATGTTGTGGAAGGGGGGGGGGGGG